>AYEL01089029.1:0-36555 GCA_000484575.1 Olivierus martensii | reverse complement strand
TGTCCTTAGCATACGCCTCTTGTGCAAGCAAGGTAGTTAACTTGGCTTGTTCTATATCTTTTATATATTCCCATATTCCTATATTCAATGGAAAAAAGTGGACATAATAAAAAGAATCCCTCCCCATACACAACCAACAATTGCTGAATCATTGGAGATCATAAAAAGGAAAGAGAAGGAAGGATTAATAAATGATAAACTATCAATAGCTTGGGAGCCATCAGATGCCTGGAAGTACTCACTAAATAAACAATACTAATAATGATAAAGAAGAACTGATTGAAAAAGTGTAGATTAATAGACTGGTTGTATAACCGAAAAACAGTGAATTTAATTTAATTACATCTTTTACTTTATAATTTAATTTAATAACGTGTAATTGTTAGTTGTTAACTACACCTTAGTTGTAATGTAGGTTATATTTATATGTTAACCAGATTGTATTTTGAAACTTTAAATTCAAACAAATGTATTCTAAAATTGTAATCGAACTATAGATGTACCTGATGAACTATAGATGTAACATTCTAATTTAGAATTCCGTTAATATATGGAATTGTGCCTGATGATGGTCTAGGACCGAAAATGTTTGCAAAGTTTGATAAATAAAACTCTTTTTCTTTACTGCTAAGTAGTGCTGTTCTTATCATTGTATATTTTAGATGTCAAGCAGTTTGCTAAGTAAATTTTATAAGTTTGTTAAATCCCTCAACTTTTGATCTAAAACAACTAAGGTACTTGTGTAAGCCATTGGTACTTTATAAGGCTCATAAAGATTTTAAGACATTATTCCGAAGTGTTAAAGGCCCTGCTCCATCATTAGAAATTACAGGGTTCGTTTTGCAAGATGTAACTCAGCTTTAATCATTATAAAACTTGCTGGAGACTAAGTCCACCACCTATAGGTTCAGGAAATGAGGGAGGCTAGGCTAATCTACCCAGCCTGCCAGATAGAATCTCCATCTCCCTCAGCCCCCTGTACGTGATGACATAGCAATCAAATAATAGCAAGGAAATGGCATTAAACATCACAAACAATTGGTCCCAAAGGATCAGGAAAAGCAATCCATACTAAAGCAAGGTTCAATGAAAGAAGATCCTCCACTACAGGAGGAGCCTCTGAAAGGTCAATGTGAATATAACAGAAAGTGACAACCACCCTAGTCTAGCTATGTCCAATTTCTTTGACTGTAACCATTATTCAACAGTATCTAGGTCTCAAATAAATTTTGCTCATAATGATGGAGAAGAATATACAAAATGCATGTCTTCCCCATTGTCATTTAATCACAGATGATTGGAAATGAGCAAGAGATCTCTGCTTTGTATCCTGATGCAGCTGCATGCACTCTAGAAGAGAACACTGCAGATCACTGTAGAGACAACATCGCCAACATCATGGATCAATGGGCTCAGGTCTTGCTGAAGCTAAATATCACTTGGGGGCAACCTCACAGAGTTTGTTAAGCTCCTTCAGAAAAGCCTAAGCCTCCCATCACTGTCAAAGAAGACATAGTTCCCATCAGTCCTAGACTGACTGACTAATGTTGGTACATTACAAGCATCTTTCTGTTTAAAATTTATAAGAGAATTTAGATTTAATTGTTTGAATATTATTATACAAGTAATCCCCAAGATGGATCATTCCATAAAACCCTACGTAAGTTAAAACATACATTATACAGTACTAATATGTCAGAATGATATAACACTAAAAATATATTAAAGAATTGTGAGGAAATTAACTCTGACCTCCTATTTTATTTTATTATGCACTTTATTATTTAGCGTTATTTTCTTAATTATTTTATTATGCACTTTATTATTTATCGTTATTTTCTTATTATCTAATATATTATATTTTAGTTTACGAGTTAACTTACTTCCACCTTCTCTGTTGTAGTTAGCAATCACATGATACGGAATTGGGAACCATCCTCCGGAAGAGTTGTCCCGGGTAATGTGTCATCATCTAATCTAACTAATTTTACCACTGATCCAATATGTGAATGTAAGAATGATCCATATCGATGTTCTGTTCGATTTATAAATGAATTGTAAAGAGAATGACATGGATGAATAACTCTGTAAAAAGCTAATCAATTTAAACTTGTTAAGTATATTTATGTAAATGAAGCTACACGGGACTGTACGTCACTCAGATATAAAAGCCGACAAAACCGACAAATCAGCAAGATGTTGTATCAACATAAGTTGGCGAAGTGACATTTGAGTTTCTTGTAAAGATCGGTGATTGTTTGAAGTTTGTATTGGTGGTGGAGGTAATAGAATTTAAGTAGTATTTAAGGTTCTTTTCTTGTGGATAATTGATTGTTGATATTTGAGTTGGATTAAACCAGTTTGTTGATTAATTGATTGTTGCTTTATTATAGTTCCAATAAAGCATTTATTGACACTTTTGTAAGTGTTTTGAGTCTAATAAATTTATATTTTTTATTATCTAACTTGTTTGAGAATTTTTCTTCAATTTATTAGCATAAGTTTTCTAACATCGTTGTTCGTTCTAGTTCTAACACTTAATCGGTACTTTTAGTTGTAAGTTCCGATTTCCAGTTTTGTTTCATCGGTTAGACGTTACGTTGTTGTTAGATTGTTTTGTAGTTAGTTATATTTAAGTTAGAATTAGTTTAAGACCTGAGCTCAGGCCAAACTCTGGATTGCAGAGTCATTAGTCCATTAGGTTAATTTATAATTATTGTTATTGATCTTTGTTAAAATTCGCGACTTTGCAGAATTAGCACATAAGTTGCATAGTAAAACAGTCACTTACCATCTTGAAGAATCTGGATTCAATTCCAATCCCACACCTCCAGTTTTAAAAACTGTTACATAAAAATAATTCTACATAACTATGTAACAGTTTACGTAAAAATAATTCTACATACTTTACGTAACAGTTTATGTAATGACATTACGTTACATAAACTGTTATGTATAGTGTTATGTAAAAATAATTCTACATAAATATGGATCTATGTAAGTCAACAGCCTATTGTTATCATAATGTATATTACTCTATCCATTGAGAAACTTCTAAAATTTCACCAGTAACTAGTTTTCAATAGTTATAGATAGTTCAAAAGTCAATTAAAAATAAAAAAATATCTTTATATATAAAATTCTGTATTAATTGACACCATAACTGCACACACTTTTTATTCCTACCTGAGAATGAAAAATGTGGGATATCATATCAGTAGAAAGATTTACATCCTGTCATCTGTTGGAAATTTTTGAAATGGCATCATTAGCTAATTTTTTGACAATTACAGGGAAGTCACAGATACAATTTAAAAAATATATATATATATCAATTTTTGCATAAAATTTTATTTCTAATTAGCTAAAGTTAAATTTTATTACAAAGCATTTTATGAAATGTTTTTAGAAAATCTTTTAAGTGAATTAAATTTCATTTTTGAATGTATTAAATACATTAATGTTCAAAAAAGAACGATTGTAAATTTTTCTCTTTTTATATATTAACATACACAAAAAAATTTTTATTCAAATAACATTAATGAATTAAAAACTTTTTTATCATCTTTTTCTTTCTTCGAAACTTGAATTATTTTAATTGTTTATAAAGTTCGAATATTTATTTGATAATTATCATAAAACAATTTACAGATTGTGAATTTTAAAAAATCCAAAAACTTAAAAAGTCCACCACAGTTTTTTTTTTTATTTTGCGTATGCAGACGTATTAAACTCTTTTTACAGATTGTGAATTTTAAAAAATCCAAAAACTTAAAAAGTCCACCACAGTTTTTTTTTTATTTTGCGTATGCAGACGTATTAAACTCTTTTTTTTTCTTTTTTCTTTTCTTTAATGAAAAAATGCAGTAAGTCTATTAAACAGTTTTACTGTAGATAATACTTTTTCCCCTTTCGTAAGCTAGTTAATTTTTTTTTCTATATATGTATATATATATTTTCTTTTTCCTCAAATTTTTTGTGAATGAATTTTTACAAAATGCCAAAAAATGTTGAGCTCAACTGACACAATAGCATTTATTTATTTTTTCTTTTTTTTATAGCTTGAGTCAGTCCATTGTGGAAAATTTCACTTGTCACAAGGCATTCGAGGAGATCCGACTCCATTTGTGTTGGAACTGAAGTGGGCACAAGTTTCCTGAGTGTACAGGAAGCATTACACTTCGTTTCAGAAATTCTACAGAATTTCTGAATTTCTCATCTCTGAGTCTATTATTTTTCACTTTTATCTGAAAAGTTATTCGAAATTAGAATTAAGATTTTCATAAGTAAAGATATAATACTGTTGAAATCCTCTTATCCGGCATTCTGTTAATAGTCATATAACTGAAAGATGGTACACAAATATAATGTTTATCCTAATCTAAATTTTATATGAATTTTCTATAACTTAGATCTTGTTTTTCTAACTCATAAACTGCATTTTATTTGAAGAAATTAGCCAAAATGTACTTAAACGAAAGCAAAACATCATTAATCTGGAAGAAAAAATTGAAACTAGCAATAATTGATTTTCATTTGAGACCAGTTTTAAATTTTCTTTTTATAATTTTATATAGATCTTTCTATGCCAGTATATGCATTCCAAAATATATCTAAAAAGGAAATACTACAGTTTCTTTTATAAATAAAGCAATAATTCTTTCATATACTTGAAATAATGTTTTATAACTGTTAAAACAACTAAATAACATTTATTTTTATTGATCAAATCTGCACCGAGACAGTTTCATTCCATTAATCCGAAATATCGATAATCCGGAAAATCAATACTCCCTATTAGTCCAGATTAATGACGTTTTACTATAATTGTATTTTAGTTTTTTGGTCCAGTGAACGTCGGATAAGAGCACATCTGAATTAAAAATAATTATATTACTGTAAGAGAACAAATAAAATAATTATAAAAAATTCAGAATGATAGACACGAAGACTCACTTTCATACATCTGTTTGTCTGCTATTAACAAATGGCAAGTATACTGATGTACAATGACCAGATTCAAATTCTTTCAACGAAAGAGGTAGTACTTTCGTTTTTCTATGGTCAGGTGTGTTACTTACTGCATTTTGGAATGCTATTACTTCCGAAGTATAATTGTCATACACTATGTTCTGATTGGATGTGCATTCAGTCTGTAAGAAAAAAATCATTTTCGGAATTCAGTTCGATTTGCAGATTTATTATTCATTTTAAATTGAAACGGCAGCTTACTTCTTTTTCAATCAGACTATCTGCAATTCTCTCTTTTCCTGATAAACAACTAATCTTGGTTTCGGCGACGAGTTTATTATCTTTAGCTTCTCTTTCATAAATATCCGCTTTTATATCTGAAATAAATAAATAATTTACGCTTTAAAAATAAATTTAACAGATTTTTTTTTTAATTTTTTTAGATTGAAAGTTTTCTGTACTTTTTACAAGCTACTAAATATTTTTCTCATTAAAGTTGTTTGGAAATAAATTTTAAAATTACTACTACTAGCACTATTATCGAAACAACAACAAAAAGGAAATTCAATTTAAATTTGGAACATGGAAGAATAATAGAAATTCCAGTTGGAAGATCTGAGGATTGTTGATACCGAAATGTTTGCAAATCATTAGGACAATGGTCGAACAAGTGCAAAGCAGGACAAAACAGTATGTTTCGCTGATAAGGACAGGTAGGTAATGATAGCACAAACATACAAAACAACTCTTTACAACGTATTGCAAATCAAATAGAGGATTCTATTTCCCATAAAATCATTGAATAAAATTGAAAACTTTAAAAGTGGGAACTCGAAAGGTACTACTTTTGATCAAGTTTTGATATAAAAGACGTGATTTTCGATGCGTTTTCAGACTACAGAAGTAATATTTCACTAGTATATAACAGATCCATATTTTTGCCACAGTAAGTCTATAGAGAAGTTTTATATTTTATTGATTTGTTATAAAGTATTGCATTCGAATAAAATAACTGCAGAAATCGAATTGAATTGAAGTTTAATTTTATTGATATGATTTTTTTACTTTTTTTTGTTTTTTTAATTTTTACTGATACAAAGGACTATTTTGTATGAATCTATTTATTAGCAGCGAAAATTCTATTCGAATTTAAAAATTTATTTATTTATTTATTTCGTAAGTGTAATTTTGTTATATAATACTATATTAAATTTAGGAAATGCAATATTTATTTTTATACTTTTTTTTTGCGTATTTGTTATATTACCTGGTATGATATCCGGACACTTTTCTTCTCCAGTTTCCTTGTAAACATCTTCTTCTTTAGAAAAAAGGTTTTGGAATCTGTAAACGTTCAACACATCCCTTCAGAAATATTTTATATATACATTCGAGATATTTGATGATTGAATCATACATTATGTAGAATTTTATTCGAACTTTTAACGTGATTATAAACGGCAAAAAAAGAAAAAAGATTATGTGAAAACAATAATCAAGTTTATTAAATAATCATAGAACCATACCATGTAGTATTATTATTTATAAATTTAATAATAATTTTTTATACGTGAAAAAATTTCAAAAAAATATCTAACTATATATAAAAGTATCGCATTTAAAGCACTGCTTTTTATTGAATTCTGTAAAGAGACTTGATAAGAGATATTTAACAAAAAAAGAAAAAAATTCTTATCTTTTATGATTTAAGATATAACTTTATTTAAAAAAAGTTTTTTTCTGAAAATTCTATAAAAGGGACTTTAAGAAAAGATTTATTTTTACAGAAGATTTAAGAGAAAAAGAAAAAAAACTCCTATAAAAGTAACCAAAACACGAATTGTAAAAATTTATTTTTGAAGAATTATACTTAAAGGGATTAACTTATTAAAAAAAAATAATAATAAAGCTTACTTACTTGTAATTTTTTCTTCTCAGATTCATCGCTGAAATTAATTTTTATATAAATAATTAATTTAAGTATTTATAAACTATAATCAATAATAAAACAATATTTTAATTTTTTTTTAAGTTTCATCGCAAAAAATAGTATTAGGAATGCGATCTAGATCTTTCCAAAATATATTAATAAATTAATCTTTTATAAAAGAAAATAAATTCGTTTAAATTATTAAAATTTATTGTTTGGAATTGCTCATGTTCATGAATGAAGAGCGAGATATTTCTCCGTGTTGTATGTGATAGAGAAGGCGGAATGATTGATTGAGAGAAGCTAACTGTGAAGCATTTACTCTAAGACGATGGGTGACCAGGTGTTCTAAACATTCCAAAACTGCTTTACTATCAACCAGATATTCGTTAGTTCGTGAACTTATCCGCAGAATGTTGATTGGAATATAAATGAGTAATGTAATACTAAAGTGGGTTGGAAATGTATTATGGAAATAAGTTTCGAAACATAGGTTAATGACTAATGTTGTACAGGGAAATAATATTTGAAAAGATCTTTGGAAAGCATTGCTGTAGAATAAATTATTTACTGATACATTTACATAATTGATTTTAATTACTTACCTTCTTCGTTATACGATTTTCTCCGGAGCTTTTTAGCGGTGTATATTATGATAACGACTAGAAATATTCCTACAACAACTGCTATTAGCACAATCAAGATGGGACTCAAAGCTATGGTCCAAATATCGTCTGAAAAAAATATATTTACAAAAAATTTCTTAAATTACTTAAGTATATTTACTAAGTTCGGAATTTATTAACAAAATAAATATTTAGATTCTAGTCTATTCTTATAGAACATTTATAAAATGAGATTAAAAAAATAATAATTTTATAATATTAGTTAAATTAAAAAAAATTGTTGAAAGCCTAACTTCGATTTATTTAGTTTAATTTTTAAAATTTTTTATTGAGATATTTTCGAAATTTTTCTGCGAAATTAGAATGATCGATGACAAATATAACAACATTTATTTATTTTGAAATTATGTTTTAATTTACGCTTATTTTTAAATATGTTTCGGTGATTTGTAAAGTTTAAATCTTTATGAAATTTAGAGATTTTTCTTGGCTAACAATTTCTTGGATAAAGTTTGAGAAGTTGGTCTGATTTTGACAGATTGCTCAATTTTTTATATCCTCGGTTGCGGCTTGCTTGTACTTGCTGATGCGTCAAGCGAGTGCAAAAATTTGGTGAACAACGCTTCTCATTCACTTTTCTCTACAGATTTCATTTTGTTTTATTTTTGAATGGAAGAAATTGTTAGCTTCCTAATCCCATGGCTCCAAAACGGCTGTTACAGAAGAAAAGTAACAATTCAACCGATACGAAACGTGACAATGCGACCGTTATATATTTGCGTTAAATGGTAACTACTTAAATTCAATATTTTCTTTTTTAACGTCAAGAAATATTCTATTTTCAATAGCTTTACTCAACAAATATTTAATTTTCTAATTATTTCCTATTAAATTCATTGTAAAAAATAATTTTTATTTTAGTAATAAGTTAAATGGATTTGTCGAAATTTAATTCGGATTTTTTTCGGATTAAATTTTAGATATTTTAATCTTTTCTTTTTCGAAACTATTGATTAATAAAAACTTGATCCTTTCCAAAACATATTTAGACACTTCTTTTTCTCTCTTTTTTTTTTTAAAAGTTCGGATGTGCAGGATTGTATTTTTTATTTTTTTTTATTCTATTTTAGTTTTGTTCACTTCATGAAATTCTCCAGCCAATGTGACTTGTTTTCTTTATGATATTCCTTAATTCAATAAAAAAGGTAGTGTCGAAAATCGTATCAATTTTATAGAAGTTTCAAGAACTAAGTGGTATTATTTCTGAAACCTTTGTATCAATTTTTAGAAAAAAAAATTTCTTTTGGGTTAAAAGTTATAGAAATATTTTATTAAAGCTGGTTCAAATTTAAGTGAATTTTTAACTTTATCTTTTTTCCCTCTGCGAAAGCTATTTTTATAAACAGTTTTTGGAGTTAATTAAATTAAAAAAATTTTGAACAGATTTAAAACGGATTTATTAAATGATATCTGTTTAAATAAATTTGTCAAAAAATTATTCGCAGTTTTGTAATGGTGTAAAGTAAGCGGACAAAATGTAGCTAAATTGTTCAAATGGAAGAAAATCATTCCGTAAAATAAAAAAAAAATGCATTAATGGTAGGTGACAATATTCGCTTCATGAACATTTAAGAAAAATCAATCAAAAATTTAGTTATCGCTTCGCCTTTCCAAATATTGACGCCAGATGTATTCCTGAAAGAAATATCGGCACTTCAAAAATCTAAAATTTTGAAACGTGGATAGATTTATTTATTTTTTTCTGATTTAAATTCGGTAATAATATTATATAACCTTTTCGCGATGCAACAAATTTAGTGGAATGATCGCCTTCCGATAGCTACGAACAGAATTACCAAACAGTTCAGAAAATTATATCTTTTCTTGATATTTTTACTTAAACGAATTAACGTATTAAAATTCTTATAATAATTTTTATTATTTCTATTTTTCGAAATAATACATAAAATTAAATTATTAAATTCGTTACCTCTTCTCTCTTTAGATGCTGGTGGCGTTAGAGTTACCGTTTGTAGCTGGAAAGGATTGCTCTTTCCTTTATCATTCACAGAATACATAACTAGCAAAAGGCTTGCACCAGGTAATAATCCGTGAGCAAAGAAAATGGGAAAATCTGAATTAACGCTAGTTTGAACAACTTTAGAATCTGCATCGAAGACGTCCATAAAAAATCTCTGTTTTAGACCACCGTCGTAACCTTCTATACATTCTACGTGAAGCGATTCTTCAGTTTTATTGATAACAGTGCAGTTCTGTACAGATTCTGGAGGGCCTATACGTTTTAGGAGATAAGTTATATGAATAATCACACGTCAATATTATGTGTGCTTATATTTCATTATGTTTAATCTATCATTAAAGATAAACTTTATCAAAATTTCATTAGAATAGGATAATTAAGTTCAACATGGTTAATAAACATGCAATTGCTAATTTTAATATTTTCTGTGTATAAAATAAAAAAAAAAGAAAATGGAATAAACGTACGTATAATTATTTAGAATAAATTAATATTTGAAGGTAATAAAAGTTTATAAACTCTTATTATAATCTGATTACGTAGCAATAATTAACTATAATGTTTAGTAATTATTTGATTCTGTCTTCAATTACTTTACATCGATATCATCGAATAGAGAACTCAGTTAAAGCTAATTGTTCTAAATTGCCTTTAATTGAACATTTGTAATATATGTGTGTATGTGTATATCTATCATATATTACATTGAGAAGCTATAAACTGCAAATCTCTAGAGTTGCAATATATAATAATGAATATTAAAATACGGCTCTCTCACTTTTCTATAATTATAGTTACGATGATCCAATAATATAATTCGAAGCTAATTAAATTTTACCATAAAACAATTTCTTAAATAATATATTTACATAAGGAAAAAAATAAAAAATTATGTATATATACACGTACCTGCAGGGAAAATAGTAAAAACGCAAGGTTCTTTCTGACTTCCAACTCCATTTTTACCCCAACACAACAAGGAGCCATAATCGTATTGGGAATGGGGAGTATAAAACGCTACACTTCTTGTACCTTCTACTGAAAATGCCAAAATTTCTTCCACATCCAATGAGCTATTAAATTCCCAGCGAAATTTAACTTCAGACGGATCTGCTTCTAATTCGCATGAAACTTTAACGATTTCATCTCTAGCAGCACCATAGTACTGTTTCTGATCGGGTACACAAACGGGAGCATCTAAAATTCGTATACAATTGATTATAGTAAAGTTCAAATGCGAAAATCGTTAAATTCTTAATAAAAATTAAATGAGTTTATTCCTAATTTTCCCGTTAATCATTCACGTTATTACTATCAATATTCTAACTACTACATTTTTAATTTAAATCGAACTATATATATATAAACACATATATATTTATATATAAGAATAAAATAGCGTTTTAAATATTTCTAAACACACTAAAATATCGAACCAACTTTGAAAGTCAAAATAGGCTAATGTAATAATTTCTTACATTGCACTCTAAGATGGATGGGATTGCTTTCTCCTTCTCCTTCAGTATTTGTAGCCATGCACGTATATCTTCCAGTACTTGTGCGTCGAACTTTTTGCAAAACTAAGGAATGGTTAGTAACGATTATTCCGGCAGATATATTGGTCTGTATCTGTTGCCCTTCTAAACGCCAAGTTACTTCCGAAACTTGAGGTTTGGCATTGACGTTGCAGTCAAAATATACGTCGTTTCCTTCCTGTATATGAGTGTGTCTTAATTTACTTCCCAATTTCATTGTGATTTGCGGTACGTCTGAAACGAAATGGTTAATAATCCTGTACACTATATAGGTCAATTAGTTATTTTCATGTTAACGAAGATCATTTTCTAATTTACATAAAATACATCATAAAATATTCATTAATATTTCGAACATGCAAGAAAAATTGATACTGTAACACCAATTCTTAAAATTATTTTAAGGCAATTTAAAATTGAAATTTGTGTAACTTTTTCTTATGCTAAAAAAATACGAAATAGTACCAATGAAAATATTATAATATCAAAATAAAGCATCAGCAAAAATATTAAAAAAAGCAGAAAAAAGTTGATATTATACATTTATGTTTGCAGATTACTTTCGACGTTTTATCATACATAATATATACCATAATAATGGCGTGAACCTTCGGCAATTACATGTCTGAACTCCATATGATAAGTTAATATCGTAGGCGTGAATTATAAATGCGATTTTTTTTTACAATTTTTTTTGCAATAATTAAAATTTTCTATACCTTTTTAATATTATAAATAATCTAATAAAACTGTAACACAAATGAAAATTGTTCTAATTATTTCCAATTAAAATTTAGTGTTAATCTTTAGACAGAAATTTGAAATGATGGAATTATCAGTGTGTGCGAATTCAGAAATATCAACCAACCCCTTTCCTTCGTTCCTCTACCAACTAAAGGCATAGCTATGGGGTGTTGTGAGAACATTGACTTTATTACATTGCTTCCAGTAAAACATTTATAACTCTTCGCACACAGCTTGAACTGATGTGGCCGGTAGCAATCAGCGATGAGAACAATGCTATATTAGTAACTGGGAATGCAGCTGTAGTTATAATTACTTTTCTCTTGTGATTATGGTCACAAACCAATCACAAACTCACTTCTAATCTGAAATGACCTTGCTGGGAATTACAGAAATTGAAGTTTTGTAGTGAAGCATGGTGAGGAAAAAAAATTTTTTTTCCATTCTCTTTTTTTTTACATCGTAACAGAGAAATGTAAACAATGTAACCATAGAAACGATTTATAAAAATTTTATAAATTATTGAAGTATTTTGAACGATTTACCTACTTTAGAAAGCATTTATTAATTGTGGTTACATAAAACCGATTCGATTTGTACTTAGAAAAACATAAAAACTTTTGAATTTTTAAACGTTTATTGCGATTTTTTTCAAATTCGAAAGACCTAAATTTTCCTCTGAAACTATAAATATTATACCTTTGACTCATAGAATTATTTAGAAGTTTTTCTTTTGTCCATTTGCTATATGGTTATTTACGAATTTTATATATTCTATACGTTATTGCAGCAATACCATGAATAATACTACTAAGAATACTTAATATATATTTTTTTCGTTTGAATTGTTTGAAACTTATTATTTTATTCATGAGAATATAAACTAGTTATCAATAATAAACAATGTTAAATATATTGATATTTAAGAATACCAAAAACAAGTTCGGCGTGAATCATTTAAGAGTTTGTTGTGCACGCTAGAAGTTGTCTTCGATATTCCGATAATTAAACTATACTATATTTATTTTATATGTGCAAATGTTTACTAGTGGAAAAATTTATAAAATTAATTAGAAATTTTAATGGTCTCTAAGCAAAAAAATTATATAAATTTAACACTTGTAATCAAAACATTTATTTAAATTAACAAAATTAATAACTATTTTATATTATTAATATGCGATTTAGATATATAAATGATAGAAATAAAATAAATTAAATAATTTTTTTTTGAAAGATTACAGTTAGAAATTATGCGTGGCATCATTAAATATAATAATAATAATTATTATTATAAAACTTTAATGATTAAATTTTAACTTTTACGTTCGAATTTTCGCTTTATTTTTTGATAAATAATAATAAGATAGATTCGGAATGAAATTTAATAAACAGATTAACTTAAAAGAGGGAATAATTTCGCAGTTACCTACAGTGGACCTCCAACGTCCACCCATCTTCTGTAGCACTTCCAGGAATGTGCGAATTTTCGGCTCGACAAGCCAAATGCTTGCCATTATCTTCTAACGTTGGCGTAAATGTTAATATACTTGTTGATTTAGAACCATCTAGCGAGAATCTATCTCTAGTACTTGTCATTCTTACACTACCCTTCCACCAAGTTATAGTAGCTGCAGGTCGAGAACCTTTGCTATTGCATTCAATTTCGACTGGTTTACGTGCAGACATAGATCGAAATTCACCTTTGATTTTTACCTCTACGGGTTTAACTAAATCGGAAAGGAAAAAAAAAATAGTTTACAGATTTTAATTTTAAGAAAGAAAAAATATATATACGTATAAAAATCAATAAACAAAATTTATTTATAATTAAATAATAAATAACACGAAAACATCAATAAAATTACTGGAATTACGTGAAATTAAACGCAGAAAATGCTGTTACTTTTAACCACAACTCAAAATTAATTACCTTTGATTTTATTTTATGTTATTAATAAAATTATAAAATTTGATTTAGTATGCTTTAAAGTATAATAAAACTTGAAAATTTTATATATTTTTTTCTCGTTTGAACTATAAATTTGAACATTATTAGAAGAGACATATTTAGGAGATTTTTATCGAAGAAAAAGCGTTAAAGGGATATTATTTTTCGATAAGATTTGTACTAAACTATTTCTTTCATTTATTTATTTTTTGTACAGTTAAAAGTCCGAAAATCGTGTAAAGATTTGTCGTGAATAATATACTTTAACAAATTTTCGATACGAAAGCAATCAATGTCCATAATTTGTGACAAATTAAGGAATAACAGAAAGAAATAACTCTTTGTATAACAAAAGCATATAACTATCCACTCACAGTTCATGTCAATGGTTACTGCAGTTGACAGAGGGGGCGTAAAGTTACTGTTGGCAGCTTGACACGTGAACATGGCCATCAAATCGTTCCTCTTGAGTACAGGTATCTCAAGTTCGTTTCTTATAGCACCGCGACTCGTCACTTCAAAAGTGTCGTCTAATAAAACAGACTCCCTCCACCAAGTTACCGAAGGTCTTGGCTTGCCTGTAAAGAGGTTAAAAAGAAAATAAAAAAAAGAGGAACTTCTACAGTAATCCTCTTTTCTACTTTTACCAAAAGTGTAACAAAACATCGACTGACCTCCGTCTGCTTCACAGATTAATCGCAGATCACTACCTTCATTATACGGTCCAATTAGACTTTGTAAAATTTCTCCTTTAGTATTTGTTATTATCGGCTTTTTAGGTGGAACTATAAAAATAAATAAACAACGCAATGAATAAAATTAAACTTGTACAATAAACGTAAAAATGCATAGGTTATATATCACTCATTCTCTCTCTCTCACACACACACATACCGAAACAATATAGCTAAATAGCTAAAGACGGAACAGTATTTTGCGAAATTGCTTGTTCCTTTGACTCTTTCCATTACAGAGACGTTTAGGATACTTTTGTATCGCAGTAGTTTGTCCTTAATGTCTTTCTTTGTCTCCTTAAAGCTATTAGTTGTCTATTGATATCGTCGATATAAGCGCTTCCAGAAATTTTATATATATATATCTTTCACAGTTTCGAATTCTTTCAACTTTTGTTCAAAATTCTCTCTCTCAAAAAAATTATTTTTATAACTTTTATAAAATAAATAAATACCAATAGAAATGATGTCGGATAAATTTGCAAAAAAACAGATAACTTACCTGCATTACTATTACTGGATTTTTACATAAAAAAAAAAAAAAAAAAAAAGCTAGAAAACTATTTGCATTTTTTGAATAAACTTTGTAATAAATACAAAATTTTTATCTATTATAATATGTAAATTATTGCGTGCCTCGAATTAAATAAATAATTTTTTTTTTTAAAAAAAGAATAATCAGGAATGATGAAGTATGAAAATAATTTACGGATGCTTTTAGGAGATTTTAATTAACTTTCTTTTAAAAGGTTACTAAAGTAATTTAATTTTGAATATGCTGTTTAGTGGAATGTATTTGCCATTAATTTCGCATTGTTTTGATATTAATTACAGAAATTCTGGAAAGAATTAAGAATACAGAATACTTAAAAGTTCAGCATAATAGGAAATGAAATCTTATACACTATATATAGCTTATTTATCTTCAAGAATTTATCGCCAAATATTTCAGCGAATTTATTCTTTAACACGTTGCATATCAGATGAATAAAATTAAATAATTGCTTTCTCACATTATATATTGCTAAATTTAAAACATTGAAAGTGTTTTAGCAAGTTTCTCTTGTAAAATAATTGCATGGCAGTAATTATGTTCACAAATCATTAATTTCCATTAAAGCTATAGTTTTGAAGCTGATAATTTTATAAAATTCACAAGTACTATAATTTAATTATATTATAATAATTATAAAGAGTTGTTTAATTTTCCCTCAAGAATGTATAATTATGATGATTTATGTATTTTTACTTAGAATTGATTTATATATATGTACAGTATTTATGTATATTTTCCATTAGATTCTTTGAATATAAATTTTATAAAGTTAAATATTTAGATAATTTAATGAACGGATATCTATTGCGATATAGTTGCTTATTTAAACAAACCCCTTTATCTACAAAAGTATTTTAAATCTTAATAAATTTTAAAATTCTAAAATTATTTGTCAGAAAGGAAAATCTAAAAATTCTTTCACTTTCATTATAAATTCTTTTATTTCGGAGAATACTTTTAACAGAATGACAGAAAGGACTAATTAAATTCTATCAGGAATCGCATAAAATTGTTTTCCAGAAATTATGCTTTAAGTATACGGTAACAACAAATATGAATTAACATAAATGTATATAAGCAGATAAAAATTTCTGCAAAAATAAAATTTTCTTGTTTTTTATTTTTATTTTTCCTCTCTTTTTCTAGCAATTTTTGCGCTTTTTAAATATTAAAATTTAAGAGTACTTTGCAATATTATTATTTTTTTTCTCTTATTTTCATTTTCGGTTGAGGTACTTTACTTGTTGTAGAGAGAGAATCTTGAATATTTCAGTTCTTAAGGGGAAAGAAAAAAGTCTGACGTTACTCGACTGAAATTTCGTAAAAATAATATTAATAATAATAATAATAATAATAATTAAAAAAATACTACACTTTCATAAACACGTCGAATAATTTCGATAAATGCATTAAAATAATGACAAATTATATAACAAAAAAATGATCGAGTTAGTAGTTCTCAGTATAATTGATTAAATTAACAAAACTAGTTCTTGAAACACGAGATAAAAATGATTGAAATGCCACCGAAGTCGAGATAAATGAATAAAGAAATAACGTGTCTCTGTAAAAGGATCCACCTAGTTTTTGCAATAAAAAATCTTTCGACTGCACTAAAAGATGAAAATAGTTTGGCCTAATAGAAAAAAAAAAGCTTACGTGAAAAAGAACAGAAAACATTAAAATCTTTTTATTATTATATGTGGGAATTCCAAAACAGAAAACGTTGCAATTCCGATAACAAAAATAATTATTCTTACCTATTATTTTGAGAATTAAATCTGCATTTCTAGTCTGCGCCTTTTTAAAATCCACTCTGCATCTGTAATGACCGTCGTCGTCTAATGTAACTGGAGTTAGTTCTAACATGGCTGGTTTGTGTCCGATCGACAGGTAAGATCTGTCAGCAATAGCTTCACTGACAGCGTGTCTAGCTTGACTCAGCCTCCTTCGACGCCCGTCTAGACTGTAAATCGGTGCCACAAAATCATCTTTGTACCAAAGAATGAGTGATACATCGTCATCTGGTGTCGGTGGAGTTATATCACATGGCAACTTTACTTTCTCTCCAGCTACGCCAATGATGGTTAACAAATTTCCTAGGAGTAAAAAAACGTATACAAATTATATAAATATATATATATATATGTGTCTGTGTGTGTTTTATGAAAAAAGTTTGGTAATAATGATAAGTTTCTGAAGTTTTTGGAAAAGATATAATGCATCCGACTATTAACTTTCGTGGTGAAAAGATTCGACCTTGCGAGATATTCTAAAGCACTCTCGAAAATGACTCTGAGCAGTGATGTTTCGGAATGACCATCTGGACTTTAATCGAATTTATTGCAATTTAGCGTCTTTTCAAAGTTCGGTCGTTCACTTCGGTATGCGGTTTTATTCTTACGAAATTCTTTTATTTACATTTTAAGTTTTTGAAGAAAATAAATTTCATCGACTGACGACTACAAAATCCAATTCGATCATCCGGGGATTATGGTAGTTAGCCTTTGACAGTTTAGAATATATTCCGTTCCAATCTATACCAATTTAGCCAAAATCCTTTTTAATTAAACTGACTGAAAGTATTTAGTAGCGAAAACTTTTAAAATAATTTCTTTTTTTTTCTTACGGTTAGAAATTAAAATATTTGGCATCTTAATATAATGCACTTTTTTTTTACTTAATCGATTGCATCGACTTACGGTTTTTATTGTCGTAAAACATGAAAAAAGATAAATTATTCTGGACACAATTTTAGGAAAATATTTTTACTTTTTTATTTTTAATTTTATACAATATCGTAACAAAAAATTATCGGTTTAAAAATCAAACTCGAGTTCAGAAAGGTATCATACCCTGTCATACTTACAGTATACAATTTAGTTACTACAGAAATTTCTTTAATATTCCCCCATTTGAAAATAACGAAAGCATGTATCAAACTATAAAAATAATGAAAATAACAGTTATAAATATAAATTTTTATATGTAGCTTGTCTACAGACTATTCATAAGATTTATAACTCATAATATTCTTTGGGAGAAAGAAAAAAAAGCGTTATGCAGATAAATGGAAAATTCGTTGCAGTTTAATGCTGAAATCCGAATCTCTTCTGAACAAATAAATATTTTAAAATATAATAATAACAACTACGCAAAATAATATGAAAAATATTATAAGCAGTACTAATAAAATTTTAATAGAATCACCCCAGTAAAAGTACTAAATTTAACATAGTAAATTTTTATTATCGAATATTCTCCAAAGTAATTTTCCAGCAACGACTAGGCTATTCTTCGTTTAATATTATTATCTTTAGAATAACCAATAACTGGTTGATAACGAGAAGTTTATAATGGAGTAAAAGATAATTATCAATTTCTATAATGTTATTATACCATAAACACTAACGCGTAAGAGAGTTTCAGCATCGTAACAGGCAAAATAGATAAAATATAAATTAAATTTTTACTTATTACTTTAAAATTAGATTTAAATGTCATTTATTAGAATTTCAATTCTTGAAAGGGAAAAATATTTGGTAAAATATGTTTTTTTTTTTTTATTTCCTAGATTTGAATCAATAAATTATTCGAATCTATAATTTAAAAAAATAAATAAAATATATGGTATCGATGCCTTAAAGTAACCATTGAAACAATGCATTGGTTCAGAAAGCTATTCTTACTTTAGAGACAATTTTAAAGATACCGAAAGATTGTACTGAGACCAAGAGAAGACCAACCTAAATCTTCATAGAATGACTGTTATCTGACTTGTCAAAGGAACACGATTTTCGCTAACTTGCATTGGACTTTCTGTTACTATAAAGAATTATTGAGGCAAATTGTTTCCAGAAAGTTTGCCTTAGAGAGAAAAGATTTCATCCAAATATCTATTGGCTTACATTTCGATAAATTTTTTTTTTTGCTTAAAGCTGTTTTTATTCCTCAATATGATAGTTTTGATTAAAATAATATTCTTTTTAAAGATTTCCTGTTTCTTGTATCTACTGGAACATAATGCATAAAAAATTTATACACCAAAATTTAAACTTTTCAATAGTTAATTAAGCAAATATAAAAATTAGAACACTAAAATATGCATTAATAAATTTATTATATCGTTTAGAATTCATGTAAATTAAAAGAAAATTATTATTATGAATTTTTTATATTTATGCATTTAGCGACTAGAAACTTGCAACTACGTTATGTAAATCACATTTTATCTAGGCTATAGAGGCTACAGACCATGATTTTTCTTTTAAATGCATTACATAAACAAGTTTTAGTCGACGAAAACTTAAAAAGCATCTGAAAAAAAAATTCTTCAACTTTTAAAATTTTCCAGGAAAAATTGCTTATTTTTTTTAAAGAAAAAAAAATAGTTTATATAAGATTTTTCTATTAAATTAGTTTTAGAATTAAAATATCATATGGCATGCCAAAAATTCTAAAAATCGATACATTATTAATGTAGAATGTTTTATGTATTCGCTGTGTGTATATACAGTAGATATATTTACGCAGTAAACTTATAGATACCGAAATCAATCATTTAATTTAATTTCAGTCAAGAATTTATAATAATATCCGAGCTGCTTTTTAATTCATTAAAACACAATATTCTCCAACTGAAACAAATTTCGGTTTCTGACCAAATCAGGTAAGTAAACTTGATAGAACGTTGCAGTAGTAAATGAGCTTATGAAACAAGCGCAGCTGTTCAATTCGCATGCACAGGATTCCTCCTGAAGCAGGAACAGTTTCTCTCTCTCTCTCTCTCTTAGAAAATCTTAAACTGTGTCTACTACGAATGACTAAATTTTCTATTTCAATTGCAACTTTTCGTATTTCGCATTTTATCAATAAAAATATTCTTTTTTGATTACGAATTTAATTTTTGCAACAATGGATTTTAAATTTAAAAAAAAAATAAGAATAAAAGAAATCTTAAGATATAATCGATAGGTATGAGTTGATTTTCTTTTATTTAAATCTTTTTTAATCGAAAGTATTTTTTTTCTTTTATTTTTTTTTTTTATGGATTAAATAATTTGGAAAGGAGTTTTATTTATATGTTTGCTTTATGATGCTTCTTTGAAAATTTAGCTTTTGTAAACTCATTTACGTGCAGAAATGACTGTAATTACATTAGGCTAAAGTCAACATTTACTTTCAGATTTTTATAAGATTAAAATGGATTTTATATGTTAATCGTATAGACATAATTTCTAAGAACTCTTTAGAAAAATATTCATTAGAAACTGTAATATCTTTTCTTAAGAACCCGAATTGAATGATATACAAAATATTTGTTTTCTGTTATATATTAATATTAAATTTCTCTATCAAAAATCGTAAAGTAATGAGCAGCTACTATAAAAAACAAATAATGATCCTCCAGATATTTTTTGCCTTTGCTGAGAATGTTTGCTATCCAAAGAAGAGCAAAGATATAATATAAAAGATGAAAATCATGCTACTCTGGGGAAGTATATATATTCGCACTAGTATATAAACTGGATGGCCTCAAAAAAACACCTTATTATCTTAGTGAGAAACTGAAAATTATGATAGCAAAAATATACACAAAAAAACTTGATATTATTGTATAAATTTAATATGATATTATGTAAATAGTTATATATTATTTTTAAGGTAATTTTTAAGACCATTTTGAAGCTTAAATCTTATATATTTGAAGATATAAACCGACTTATATTCTTAGTCACGTTTGGCAGATGTTGCATCAGAAACAGTTGTGACAGGTCATGGAAACTGCTGCTCTATACTTTGTCCATAATCTGATTTAGAAAGAGTTGTTTGCAAAGGGTTCCATTCTTGCTAATATTTCTCTCTGTGTTAATATAACGATTTTCACGTCAAAGTGGTTCGATTGATCAATATCTAGCTGTAGATATTCGAATATCGTGCAATAATATCGAAAAATAATAAGATTATCTTCTTAAATTACGTAAATCGTCAAATTTATTATGGGCAATTTACTTATTATCATAGTTCGCATCTTTAAAAAATGATTTTATTCCTTGTTAACATTATATTAATATAGAAAGGACGAAATGAAAAATTCTTCTAGTTTTAAAAATACTTTTCTTTGTTTGAAATGCTCGATGATGCGAAATCATCCTATTTAGGAAGTCCGGTAGAATGATAAATAAAATTTCAAGTTTCTGTACACGTTCTTAGAATAGATGATTGGCTTTTATCCGTAATCAAAATCCAATACGTGATATCATGTTATATTGTGCTTGAAGAGAAGTTTGCTACGAAAAGTAGACTTACAATCCATGCACAAATTTAGTTTGGAAGAAAATTTAATAATAAAAATTCTATATGTTTCGACTCGTTTATCTTTTATTTAAGCATTACTATAAAAACGAAAATTGAAAGCTGATACAGTACTTTCAGTCAAAATAAAAATATTTTGAACTGAAGAGATTGTAACAGATATAAATTTGTCGAAAAATTCGAATATTAAATTGATTATATTTATAATAATTTTTTTTTTGTTTTTACGCTGTTTATTGTTGAACCAAAAAATAGCGCATCTGTTAATAAGGAAAATAACCGTATAATAATAATAATAATGATGATGAAACAATGAATCGTGACGCAACAATAACTATGACACAAGAATGAATCATTCGCGAATTTTAAACATATTTCGGCTAATTACGTTTGGTTGAATATATAACGAATAGACAAAGTTTGAAGTAATAACATTAACGTGTTATCACAATGGAAAATTTAATAATTTCATTTAACGTATTTAATTTATTTATAGAGCATAAATTGTTATATTTTTAGATATTACAACATTTACGAAATCTCTTATTGTTTATCGAAAAAGAACTTTACAGCAGAGGAAGAGAGAGAATAGAATCTAGATTTATGCACCTGTATCTGTACAGAACTCAGATGATAAATATCGCCATTATTCACTCGCTTCTAAGTTGTCATTTTGTTTCACTACTTGGGCTATTTGATAGTGGAATATATCTTCCTTTACAAGCAGTTTATAAATTATCTATAACCCGCTAAAATATATCTTTATTTGTATTAGTTATTTTTCATTAAATTTAACTTCAGTCTAAGAAAGAAATATTAATAAAAAAAAATAATAATGCGAGTCCCAGAGATAATAATATTAATAATGTGTAAGTGGATGTCAAGAGTGTGATGACTCGGATAATAAATTGTTCGTGTAAAAAGTGTTCCTGATGGAAGTTAAAATGAGAATTTTTTGAATCTCGACTTTACATGAATTATTCAATATATCCTAGATGGTTTCCTTCGAATTAGTATCTCCGAAAAATCAAAGGATATTCGCATGAAAATAGAGAAATAAAATATAAGAATAACGAAGAAAAAAAAAAATAATAAAAGAAATGCATGGATGCTGGTATAGTAAATGTTAAAAGAAGATTACACCGACAGCAAAAAAAGCTAATCCTTAAAAGAAACTCAAACAGAATAAAGAAATTTTCTCAGAAAATTAAAGAAAATACAATAACTTTAAATAATTATAAGTAATAATTAGTTTTTTCTTTCTTTTTCATTTTAATTTTTCTGAATTGCCTAACAATTTTGACCGAAATGCATTTTAATGTACGTTCCGAATGAAGTTATAAAATGAAAACTGAATTAATTACTACAACATTTCAAAAAAATACACTATATGCGTAGTTTATATAAAGAATTATAATAATGTTTATATACCAAATTTAAATTATTGATTAACTCGAAGACGGTGCAAGAACATATTATCTAAACTTAAAGGTTAAAATTATTGGAATAAAAAAATATTTCTTCCAAAAAAATTTTAATAAATTTAAAGATTTAATATTTTCTTTAAAAAATATTTAAAAATAGAACATTAGTAACATATAATTTGAAACAATATCACGATTATAGTTTAATACAGTATCTGAAATCGCAAGAGTTTCAAATATCGATAATAATGATTAGCATAAACCTAAACAGTTTATTATTAAACTATAAGATTAATTTAATGTATAATGCAAAATACCATAAAGTTACTAAAGTGTTTAATATTTTCCTAATATTTTACCTCATTAAATTGATTATATCGACTGTTAATTATCATTATTGCTATTGGAACTCGCAATTTTTCTTTGGCATGCTTCATGATTATCATACGCATTCAAAAATATGTTTATGTGAATTATGCATGTTTTATAGAAACTCCTTATATGTTAGCAATAAAATTACTTACAGTAATCGTGTGTGTCTCAATATTAAGTATTTTTTTCTAGTAGATATTACGATAACGATAGAAAAAGCGAGTTTATATTCACCGATAACAAAACATCAAGATGTAAAATATTCCGAATTTTAGTAGGCATTGCGAAATAGCCTTGTACTTCTGCTATTGTAATATTTTCAGTCATATAAGAGCACATAAGAATTCCATTCCATCATCAGTAAAAAAATCTTCGATCTAGAAACCGAATAGATAAAACAAGGTTTTGTGTTTTATATCATTTTATTCTTTAAAAATACTGAGCCAAGTATATATATATGTACGATTGAAAGAACTCCAGAATAGAAAATTTTCTAGAGTGTATGTTATTGTTCAAAACATCCTTTTTTTGTATTAATTAAATTATTTACTTCATTAATTTTGTCTTCTTGTTATTATTATTCTCCAAAAGTTGACGAACAATATTAATTTCTAATTTTCAATTTAATGTTACGAAAATTATATACTTTATGTATGCTATCAAATAAATATACAATAATTAATCGAGTTAATTCTTTTTAATCTAATTTACTTTTAAGGTAATGGTGATAATTAGAATCGCATTCAATATTGAAAATTAGCATGAATTTTAAATTAATTTAACCGGAATCATTCCAGATCAAAGCAACTTCATGTATTTGGAGTATAAGTAAATTAGAATGTAAATTACCCTCATTCTATTCACTTGCTTTATATTAAGATAGGAAGAATAGAAAGATAGAAATTTCTTTGATTTAAAAATCTAACAATAAAAAATATATATATACATTTTTCTGTAGAATGTTTGAAAAGTTTTGTTAATTTTCATCCGGGCAAAGTAAAATTTGGCATTAGTTAAAAGTTTAATAACTAATGCCAAATTTTATTAAAATAATAATTGTTTAAGGTTAAAATCTTATTATCGTCGCTTTTATTCAATATTTGAAATATTAACGAATGCATGTTAAAAAATAAGAAATCTATGAACAATTGGACGTGAAGAAAAAAAGAAAAAAGTATTTTTAAAGAAACCGCGACATTATCGCATTCAATTAACTATAATTTTCAAATAAACAATACAATTCTTTTATTATTTTTATCACGTTAATGCATTTAATATATATAATCTACAAAATCTCTAATTTCTCTTACGTTCCTGAGGAGATTATTAAAGCAATAGATAAATTTCTAATTTATTTTTCCAGACTATGTGTCATAAACAAATTAAGTTTTCGAATTATGAAATCTAAATTTATAAATTTTTATGAAGGAATTAATTTTGAATAAACAGTAATTTTAAATTTAATTTAATTTTTCATCTCTCTTTCTTTAATAACAAGTAAACAGGTAAAAATATACAAGGATAAATATTTTAATATATAGTATGTTTACTATATTTTTTTATCATTTTTTTCAACGAAAGCAATTATAGCGAGATAGAGAAAAATAAATTTATAAAATGATAAATTTTTTTAAGTATTTTTTTTTTATCGTTTAAAAATTTATGTTGAATAAATTTTCTTAACCGAAAGCAGTTTATAAATTTAATATTTTTTCCTGAGGACATCAATTAGCAAATAACGTCAAACATCGAGTTTTAATGCTTGAAAAATATGTTTTGAAACAAAATTTATCGTTTTGTTTCTATAGTAATGAATAAATTTGTTAAATAATTTCAATATGTTGCTAGTTTTATGAATATTGATGTAAGAAGTTAGTTATGCGAACGTAATTTTCCCAACTAGTTTATTCGGCATTTGATGATGATATATATACAATAATGTTTAACTTAAGAATGACTTATTAACATGATACAAGAATAAATAGTAAACATATTTAAAATGTTGCTCTTTGACTCAAAACCATTTTCATTCCATTCGCTAAAAACCATAGAAGAAAAGAATCAAAGGAAAAGTTAAAATGTTCTTAGGCTCTATTTTTTTTCCTAACTTATCCATTATATAATTTGAAGTAAACTAGAGGCATGAAAGAATATTCCATTTAAAATATTCAATTAAAGCAATTGTCTAATTGAAATATTTCAAATTTCTTTTCTAAATTCTCTTCGAGGAAAAAAAAAAAAGCCTTGTTTAAGTTCAGCTGCTTTATCTTTATAAAATATGCATGGAATACATTTTAAAATAAAATTTCGACGGTAACAGCATAAACGTCAATGGTTATGATATTTTAAATTTTACAAAAGGATAGTAAACAGTTTAAGAATGCGCCGATCTTGAATTTTATCCTTTCGCTAAGGTTATAGAAAAATTTCGATAACATTTTACTTATCGGTCAAATGTGTCGACGTAATTTTTTTGTTTATTGGTGATTAATCACTGGAAAAGAAAAAAAGTTGGTAAATATAATTATATAATAAAACTCTGAGTAAAATTTCTTTAGAAATTATTATATTAGAAATAGTATTAAGTTTAAAACATTGAAATTTTCAAGATGATTAAAGCTGAATTTGTGTTTAAATAAATAAATATTCGTTTAATATTCTGTCATAATTTTAGAAATGAAAAAAGTTTGTTTATTGTTTTATCGTTAAATATTTTATATAAATAAATGTTTTTTTGAATAAAGTTAAAAATAAATGCATTTTTTTAGTTTTTATACAAATTAAAATTTTTTATTTAATCATTTTAGAAAAAAAAAAAGAAATAACTCTAAATATTTCTGAATTTATCTATGTCTTTTTTCATTGTTTGAAAAAAAATTAAGAAGATAAACTCGAAAATATGATGCAATTACGAAAAAAAAGTCTAAACTGAAGGAACATGAGGACATGCCGGAAAAGTTTTTTCTTCGCACATCTTCGCTGCGTAATTAGAATTTTTTTTATTTTTTGCTATTTTAATACAAAGTTTAAAAATTTTCTTTTTTTTTTATTTTGTTTCACAGTGAGTGATTATTTGATTTATTTGAAAGCAATTTAAAATTTTCTTATTTGTTCCAACAGTGACACATCTTTTACCTTCTAAAGCGCGTTTTTCTAAGTTTCCACTTGACCTATTACTTCATCACTCCGACATGCCTCATGATTCGCAAGACCAATCTTGTCTATCCAATATCTCCATAGTTGCTTTGCAGACGCAAGATTGCTACAGACATCATTTCTCAAACCTACTCTCTTTTCTTACAAATTACTAGTCTTCCATTCAGTTTCTCACATTTCCACTTCCATCAACGTCTTTTCCCTTTTTTCTAATATTGACATAAACTGACACCTCTTTCTATTCAATTCTTAGCTTATCTTTTCTATAGACACTAAAACACTGATCAAACTAGTCTCGACGAATGTCTACTTATCTTCGAGTCAAACATATCTGCAAACATTGATTGATAGCTGGCAAGTTCTACCTTGGTTATTTTTTTTTTTTTTTTTAATTTCAAATAATGTTCGGTTTGAATTAAAACTTACACTGAATGCTTAAAATTTTCTCTTATTTTTTTATTTAACTATACGAATTTGGCAAAGAATGTATTAAAGAAATTTTTCAATTATGAAAAATTATAAGAAATAAAAAATCTTCTCCAGCCTTTAGCATTTTGAATAAAAAATTTAGCTTATTTATAACCATTTAAATGTTTCGAAAAAAAAATAATAAAAACTCTTCTGAAACTTAACACTTTGTACATTGCTTAGAGTCTTTTCTAATTTTTTTTCTTTTTTTTTCTTCTTTTTTTTTCGTGTTTTCGAAAAAAAAATAATAAAAACTCTTCTGAAACTTAACACTTTGTACATTGCTTAGAGGGTTTTCGTTGTGAAAGATCCAAGTCTTTTCTAATTTTTTTTCTTTTTTTTTCTTCTTTTTTTTTCGTGCTATTGGACGTTGTACTTTCCACTTACTTTCTTTATTGTACACATACATCGATACCCTTCGAAAACACAACACGTTTCTGATGCATCTTCTGCCAACAGGAATCACTCGAAAGATGGAGTTAGTCTATTTGGAATAGATGGTCCCCTGTTACTCACTGTTGATTGCAACAAGTATTTCGATGTCATTCTAGAAAGTACATTGGGAAAAAATTCTTTGCCAACAGCAGCAATTGTGTGATGACTCTATTTAAGACAGTTTGAAAGATTATATCAATTGTAACTCCTGTTAATAATAGCAAAAGAACAGTTATTAAAACTGTTACTAAAATATTACGAACTTATTGAAGATTTAAAAGCCTATTTTAGTAATTTTAAAATATAAAACTTCAGAAACTTTTTTAATATTTAATAAAATAAATTTATACGATAAATAAATTCGCCATTTTGTAAACATAATTAACGACGTTAAAGAATTTTTATTTTTTCTTATCGGATTTTTCTGGCGAAAGCAATGATTTTTTAGTAGTAAAAAATGCATTGGGTTTATATAATATATTTTAATATAAAAGACCATTTTAAAATTGACATTAAATAGGAGTTATTTTAAGAAATAAAATCATGCTCGAGAATATTTTGTAGATATTAGGAATAAACTAAAAACAATATGGCAGACAGCCAACTTTTTACTAGAGACAACTTTTATTTAAGAAATAGCTTTACTGCATGGTTTAATTCACGTTTTATGAGTGACCACTACTTCATTTTTGCCAGAATCTTACATCATGTTTTAAGTACTAACAGCCTAAAGTAGATCCGAATCTCTTATTATTGTTTTCTTTTCTTAAAATAAAAAAAAACACGCACACACACATTTAAAAGCTTAAAGAACTATCTGTAATTTCTAACGAAAAAAAGAAAAAAATTGCCCTACTCTATACTTGAAAAACAAACAAAAAAAAACATAAAACTGCAATTAATTTTTAATAAATCGATTTATTTATAATTTACGATAGAAGTTTTACTTTGTAAAGATTAGAAAATCGACTTTTTGAATATAGTCATCAAAAATTTCTTGATGTTTTATGAATTATTTCATGAAATTTTAAATTGCGAATTTAACCAAATTATTGATATGTAAACCGATTAGATATGGTATATGCTAGTTAGAGTGAAGCAACGTTTCTTAGCAACGTTTTTTCGTTACTATCAACATTACGTTCTTTAATATTGCATTCTTCAATAAGATTTATACTCTAGGAACTTTGTTTTTGTATAAACAACTATATAACATCGTGATTTCTTTTTTTATATATATTTTAATTCCGTGACTAAATAAACGTAGGAAAAGAAAATACCCATATATTACAAAATCGAAATTCTTTTATATTATATAAATATCGAGTAGCGTAATCATTCCGACATGAACACTAAATTAAGAAGTTATATTTGTATTATACCGCTTGTTTGCACAATCAAATAGAAACGAAAAATGCTCTAAGGTAACTTCAGTAGAATAAATACTATAAATGAAATTTAAACAATTTTCTTTTTATATATATAATACAGAAAGCGTGGAAGACGTCATAAAGAAGAAAGAGGGAAAAACTCGTTAACTTTCAATAAAATTTTTTTTTTCCTTTTAAAATATTCATTAAAATTTAAATTAATTAATTTATAAATTCTACTTTTATGATTTTTTTTCTTTAAATAAAACTAAACACGAATATTTGATTGGAATAATATATATATATAGGCCTATATATATTTATCAGCTATATTAACAATTTTCGTCAAATAATAATAATAAATAAATAAATAAATAAAAATACCTTAAAAGAAAATTCAAACATCATTCTGGGAATTAAATTGAACTGAATTGAAAGAGAAAATAAATCCAGGGAAACTCCTCGATTGTTAAGATAGATAAGGATAAAATAGGAATAGTTTAAATTTAAAATTTAATTTAAGAAGAATAAATTAAAGCATGTAACTACAAAAATAAGGAAAAGGAAAGAGGAAAAAAATTCGCAATATATTTACATGTAAAAATACGAATAAAAAAATTTTTTTAAAGAAATTTCTCAAAGCCAGTTATCTCATCACATATCTCAAACTTCAGATATCAGACATAATAATGGCACATGGCCAAAACTATTATCATCATTATAAGCGAGGTGAGAGAGACTAGTTGTGTAGCTTCAAAGTCAGATGGTAATCTTTGCACCACATACCTCTTCGCTGTGATTAAAGCAATTGAACATAAATTACCACACATAGCGTTCCTCGACTTAAAATGAAGTCAGCGACAAGTTAAAAGACATTTCGATTCGACAAGAAAAAGATAAGGGATTTCCTGTCTATAAGTTCTTTTTATTTTAATCTTTCCGAGAGAAATTTTTTTTTCTTAAGTTTTCTGAAGCATTTTCTTTGATTTTCGATCTGTGCGACTGACAAAATAAAAAAAAAAGATTTTTTTTTTATTGGATAAATAATGAGAGGAGAAATTTTCCCAACTTTTTAAAATACTCTACGACATTTCAATTCGATAAAATTTGGTAACCAAAAAAAAAAAAATGTTGAATTTGAAAAGATTAATAATAATAATAAATAATCTGCAATGATTAATCAGTTTGTCTATTTTGAGTGCGTTTTCTTTTGCTGTCAATGTTATCGCAGGTACCGAAAAAATCCCATTTCCTAATGGTTCCCATTGAATATTTCTGATAAAAAACATTATTTATGTTTATCTGAACGTGACGTTTTTCGGATTAAAGCGGAAATTATATTTTATGGCAAACGAGGAACAAAATTATTTTATCCGTTATTGTTTATACTGCTACCATATTAAGTAGGAAAAGACTCTGTAATCAATGAGGAAAAAAAGAACCCATGTTATTACTTCTTTTGTAGTTAGTAACATTATGGGGACAGAATGGTCTCCTTACCGAATCAGTTGAACCTAGCGAAGTATTCTAGATCTGCAGCAATCATCCACTGCAATCATTTGGGAGAACACGCAGCTTTTAAATATTTCAAGATCAATCATTCATAGTAGGAGGTTGTCTCTTAGTAATGGCTGCTACAAGTCACGTGACTTTGCAGGAAGCAATCAAGCGCAACATTGAAATTTCTACTTCCTATGAAGCAACGCTCGAGTGGTCTATTGAAAGACTAACAACTGATGCGAAAAGAAGTGAAAAGATATTTAAACAGGATATCACTTTATTATAATCTAATATTTACTAACGGCTAATCAGCTTATATTTATCGATGAATTTATTTCTAATATTAAGTGATAATCTCTTACTAATCGTCTGTGATCGTTCTTCTACTGAACGTTACGCTACGCTTTTGTTACGAGTAAAATCGACTAATATATATATTGAGTAATTACGTTTAGTTCTAACATTAATAATTAAGCTCTTTACGATCTCGAACGAAAAAAAAAAAAAAGAAAGAAAGAAACGTTACAAATGAAATAATTACGTTTAGTTCTAACATTAATAATTAAGCTCTTTACGATCTCGAACGAAAAAAAAAGAAAGAAAGAAACGTTACAAATTAATTTTTTAAACTAGTAAAATAGGAAAATGAAAAAGGATTCTCAATAATTGTTGCTAAAAATAAAGCTTAATGAAGTAATTACTAAAAGCACAATTTGCAAAAACATAAAAATTGCAAATTATCTAAACAGAGAATGAAAACAACAAAAATATAATTACGATTTTGTTAACTAAATAAATAATATTTTAATAAATAATGGTTATTATTCCGAGATTTATTATGAATATAACCGACCTTCTAAGTAAATCTAAGGTTAAAGAGAGACTAAGGTGTTTTCAATCAATATTTGTTAATTAATTATTATTGACTACCTTATAGAATGCATTATCTCTCCGTATAATGTATTTTCGTGCAAACCGTATGATAGAAAACGAAAAGGTTAATTGATTTTTTTCGGGATAAAAGTTGTTTAGTAGCACGATATTTCATACAAGAGAGAAAACTGCGTGGTTTATATTATATTCCGAGAATTACATCGACAGAATAGTCTAAAAACAAAGATAACCCCCCGAGGTTAAAAAGAAAGACATGGTTGATGAATGGAATCGACTCGATACGCTGTAATTCGTCAAGTGAAATGATATCATAAATGAGAATGTCAGTACAATAACTATTGCAAATGGGCATTTGTCACTAAGAGAAGTAATGATAACATGAATGAAGCGGTAATGAGTCTTAAACTCAATGCGAGTTTTAATATTGTTCAGAACTATTTTTATATTTCTAGCATGTTTAAACAAAATAACTTTACGAATAAATGGAGTATTTAAATGGTTGAAACTGTTTTGAAACACAAGAATTATAACATTTTCTTTGTTTGCTTAGAAAAAATTAACTCAAAGTTTACTTAACGATTAAGTACGTATACAGTATACGTATTTTTTTCGCTAAAGATGAATAATACGAGGTTCTAAATGAAACTCTTTCGTGCGTTATTTTTTAAAGAATTTTTCCAAAATCGTAGTCGATTAAAATTTTAGCTTATTATTTTTATTTCTTGGTTACAGATAAAAAAATTCGCAGAAAACCAGTTTAAAAAATCAATTACTCGTAACGATATTGATAAAAATTGTTCGAATATTTTATATTCGTTAACGTGAACTAACAAGGAGGAAGAAAAAAAAATTTTTAACTGTTATTAATAATTATCCGTTTGTTAATGTGCATTAATTTAAATTTTGATTATTTCGCTTCATATAAAACAGTAATAGAAATAATACCTTTTAGATCAATAGATGTATTTAATGAAGAATTGACTTTTTATATCTAGATAGATATAAGGCATAAAGGATGTTTAATTATGTCGAAAAGAGTCATCAAGTCTCTACCAGGCAATAAAACATATTTATAGACATCAGCAAAATAAACATCTACCACTAAACGTCCATCAAAACCTTTAGCAGTCACCAGATTTACAAATATTATCAGCAATATACCGAAGTAATTATCAACTAAACAGCGAAAACTGCAAATGATATTCTGTTATCTAAATAAACAGACCGTTACAGCACATTTAAAAATGCTAATTTGGAAGGAAAAAATTAAAAAAAAAAAAACGGGAAAAAAAAGAAAAAGAGCGGAATGAAAATCCGTTTGGTCTTCTAAGAAAACTTTAGAATTATTTATCATCGACGAAATATTTCTTACTCTTTAAGAAAATTTACTGCAAATCTTATCAAATTTAACAACTTTTGTTATTTTCTTTCTACCTCTGAGACGAAGTAACTATTTAAAAAAAAGAAACAGTTTGAGTTCACTTACCTGTAATATTTGCGGTACAATTTCCAAGATTTGCGAACAAAGTCAACAATAAATACAAGGTAAGCGATAAGGAGAAAATGTACCAAATGCACTTTTCCATATTTTTAATTTTTCTTTTCAAAAAAATTTTTTATATATATGTATATATATCTTTTCTGCTGTGTTCGGTTTTCTTAAATCAGTACGTATATATCGTTTTTCGAACTCTAAACTCTCGTATTGATCAAAAGGAAAAACATGCTGGATATCTCACCACTGTCTCACCTCCTACTGACGCTACTGCTGGATGATCTGATGGAGCGTTTAACACAGCTCAGACTAGGGCGACCTCTGCAGTACACGCTTTAAACAATTCTACTACCGCAAACCTTTTTTTTTTCCTCTCTCTTTTCTACTTAAAACTGTCCTCCACCGCATCACTGCATACAGAATATATTATAATAATTATAAAATTATAAAATTGCGTATTTTTTGTTTTAATTATTCCGAAATATTTCTCGAAGTATTTTTCTAAAAATAATTCGTCAAATGAAAAATCGCAATATCGCACGTAATGTCAAGAACCGAATCATTAAAACTAAAATATTTGTTAGGGAATTCGTCTGTTGATGACATGGATACATCATGCAATACATTCATTTTGATGCATGACAAATGATATCAACGTACGTCATATCCATCACGTTTAATCTATGTAAAGATACTCGGGTAACATCGAAATATACAGGTGCATAATAGCAAGTAATTACCTTTTTTTTATGCACAGAAAAATATAAATTTATGTATATATTTTTGTAGTTCGGTTTCAAATTATGAATAAATTAACGCCTGTATATTTTTTTTATGATAAAAATACGTCAAATCTGTTCGATGTAAGAAAAATATATGCGAAAACAGTCGCAAGTAGAACAGAATGCAATAATTCAGCTGTGATGTAACAAGACATGTGCAAACATCATTTCGTATAATATCTTCATTATCACATGATATCCATCTTTGCGTTAGTATTGAATTTTAAATAACCCGAGAAAGAAAAACATACCAAAAAAAAAATTTATATATATTTCCATAATGTTTTTTTTCTCGAGTGTTACAAAAGTAAAACGGATTAATCTTTTATAAATTTATAATAAAAGTTTCATTATTAGAGAAATTAATTACTTTATAAAACAAGATTTTTATATATATATATATATATTACTAACAACAACTTTAATATACTAATTACATCGAACCGAATTTCTTTTATTAGTTGATAAGCTAATAATCATCGGAATTAATGTAGATTATTTTATGCCTTGGTAGAATTGTTTTCCTGTTTTTTTTTTTAAATAGATTAATACAGTATATCGTTTTTTAATCATTTGAGGATATAAAAACAGTTTCTTATAGGCAAAAAAAATTTTTTTTGTTAATATTTGCTAAGAGAGAAAAAATAAAATAAAATTCGTTCAGAAAGCAGCTTATTAAAATATTTTTCTTTTAGTTCTAAAAAATTTCAATTTTTCATCTCGAAATGTTTTTATAACTTATCTAATCAAGATTAAATATAATTTTTTATAAGAATTTTAAAAAAATTCGTAAATATATATATATATTAAAGTTAATTTATCATCTAAAAGTTTGGGTTTTGTTTCTTTCATTAATTTATAATTAAAAATTTTGATATATATAAAAAGTACGCCACTCATATGTTATTGATTTTTAAAAAATTAACAAAACGTTGTTGTAAGTAATTATTAAGTGATTCTAAAATTTATACATCGATGAGATATCATCCATTATCAGATATTAATAAAGAACTCTTTTCATCATCTTGCTAAGAGATTAACTTTTGATGATGTGTTATTAACGATGATGAAGAGACGAACCAAATGTTTCAGAACAGTTCTTTCTTACAAGGTTACGACTGAAAGTCATTTTAACGTTTCGTTATTTAAACCTGTAAACAATACGAAAGAAAAAATTAGCAATTTTACATAAAGATTAAAAACTATTCAAATTTTATAGGTTTACCCCCCAAAAAAATGAAAAATACGAAACGACGAAAGCAATTTTCGTGTAATAGTTTAAAAGCATTATTTAGATTATTGATATCTACTATTGCCTTATACCAACATTCTTTTTTTTTCTTTTAAATACAGATCGCATATGTTATAAATAATGCATATATGTTATTTGAATATTTGTTTTTTTAAATACTTTCCAAGCATGGACTCGAAAACGAATCGCATTTTTTTTTTTTTTTAATATATAGAGAGAAATATTTGATTCGTTTTCAAATGTAAATAAATATTGTATAGTTTTCAATACTTATATGAATAATATAATCCAAAAAATATATAAAATAAGCGATTTAAATCATTCCATAAATAGTAAATTAACTATTCTAATAACCTAAGACATTCTCTCAAAAAAATAATATAGATAGAACAAAATTTAGTTTTTACGATACCGCTTTCTCTGACAAAATATTTTTTAATGGATACGTTTAGAAGAAATTTTTAATAACAGAAAGCAAACAAAACAAAAAAAAAAAGTAAAAGCCTTTTCTAAGGTTTTAGGGTCGGATCCTTGGTCCAAAACTGTTATAACGTCAAAAGAACTAGCAGTTACAAGAACTAGCACACAACTGCCATTAGACAAAGTAATTAAGGTTGTAGGAGATATATCTTTACCTCCATATGCCAAACAACTATTTAGAAAAGGTTCAATGTACGCAGTCCAGAAAGAGTTGGATGTTAAGGCTGAAATGCATGTTATAGAGGATCTACTTATTGGTTTACTAGTGCAAGACCTTGAGAAAGAAAAGTTAAGATGGGAATTCGTTAGAGAAAAAAATAAAAGAAACAAAGGGGTATTTAGTAAAAAAACCAACGAAAAAAGTATTACAGTTGCTTAAGCAAACAAAAAACTGGATGATATTGTATGGACTCATTATTACGAGAGAAGATAAGACAAAAAGAATGGTCTTAATTAAGGAGGAGGATGATTATAAAAGGTATCTACAGGAATACATCCATGATACATCCCCTGTTTACTTGGATAAAGATCCCACACAAGACCTTATGCAAGATGTAGGTAGGATATGTAAAGCTGATAACTTTCCAGAAGTGTGGAAACATCATCATGTAAGAGTGCCTACGTGCCCTAGACTCTTTGAGTACATGAAGACTCTTAAAAGTCCAGTCGCAATTTGACCAATCGTAGAGAAAGTTAATGCTCCCTCCTACTACCTAGAGAAAAAGTTGCATAGTGGACGTTGAACTTAATGGAGCACACGAATGACTCAACCACAGTAACAACGCAAGCATTGCTTAGGTGAAAAGAGATAATATGGGAAGAGGAGGATATGATTGTAATGTATGACTTCAAGAATTTATATCCTTCCTTGGAAATTGAACCTGTCTGTCTGACGTTTTATAGATTCCTCCTTGCAATTACTATGGAAATGCAGATCAGACCAACACTACTAAGGAACCTAGCTTATTTAGTGACGCATAAGTCGTATTTCACCTGTTTAGGAGCGTTTTATTTACAGAAAAAGGAAGTACCAATAGGAAGCCCTATGGCTCCCCCTCTTGCGGAATTGGTCTTAAGGGAAGCTGAAGTAAAAGTTTTACATAACCTCAGGAATGAAATGAGATTTTATCTGCGATATGTTGATGACGTTATAACAGTTTTGGACCAAGGATCCGACCCTAAAACCTTAGAAAAGGCTTTGACATTGAGAGCTTACGGGTTAATTTTAAAACAACAGCATACTAGTAAGACGTCAACGCATTTCCTTGATATAAGCTTGAACTTAAACAAAAAACAACTCAATACTGCTGTTTATAGAAAGCTGACTTACGAACCGGTTATCATACCGAGGTGGTCCCCTGACCCGTTATCCTAAAGGATAAAGAGAAAGAGTTGCAGTACATCTACCAGACTGAGCAGTTATATGGTTACACGAAAGGCTTTCTAAAAAGAATCTACAAGAAAGTCCAGATGTCACTAACTAGACAGGTAGCACCAACAGAAGTAGAGAAAAGTAAATACCAA
>AYEL01089028.1:0-11208 GCA_000484575.1 Olivierus martensii | reverse complement strand
AAAATTTCATTTTGCAAAAAAAAAAAAAAAAAAAAACGCATTTAAGGGTGATTTTATCGATAAAATTTAAAATTCTCTACATCATCGATGAAAGATGAAAGACGTTGCTATTCTGATGCATCATCACCTTCCTTAATTGCAGTTACGAATTATTAGCAGTTTCGTATATATACAGTATATATTTTACTCATTGAAAGTAAATGAGCGTGATTTTTATTTTCTATTTTTGTACAAATTGTCTGAGAAATAAATGCCATGATAATCTACTTATATTCGACTCGTTTCTTGCTAGAACCCTATGGGCTCATATAAAAATAGTCGAACATCTCATAATGAACCAATTTTAAACTACAATGGATGTGAAACATATTTTGAATTTTTAATCGAGCAATTGTAACCTTCTCAAATTAAGTATCAACAAAAAATAGCGATTTAAAAATAAGGCATTGAACTAATGATGTCATTATTTTAAATGTTATATTTTAAAAATCGAGTAATAAATTTTTTTCTCCTTCTGTCCTATTTTATTAAATTTTATTTTATGTCACAAATTTAAGTGGAAAACTATATTCATTTTTTTATTTCTTTATTTCTAATCATAAAATTATATTTAATTAGAGGGAAATAATTTTGATTTATTATTTAAATAGCATCAAATGTAGTAAGTAATAACATACAAATTTCCAATTAAATTCCAATAGAAATTTCGATAAAATTTTAATGAACCTAATAATGACTCTTTGCTAAAATATTACTAATAGAAAACAAAAAATCTTTTTTAAAGAGTTAAGAATTTTGTTTTTCTTTTTGTTAGAGAAAACAATTTAGATTATTACGCCGATAATGTATACTATTGAACATATTGCTTTTTTGTTGATTCAAGAATAATTTTCAAAACTGTGAAATCTGCTACAAATACAGCAATAAGTTTTACACACACACATATGTATAATATGATTCAAACAAGACGTTTCATAACAAATAATAAACATCATACGGTGAGATTTCTCAACTATCAATGTTTTTCTCTCAGTCGACGTTCTTCAAAATTTCAGGAAAAAGAAAAATAATAATAATAATAATAATAATAAAATAAATAAATAAAATAAAAAGTTGTCAAAACTAAAAATTGAACCAGCGATCATGCAATTATAAAAGCAAATCTTCAACCACTACACTACTAAGACATTCGAAAATTAGTTAAATTTTAGAATATATGAAATCAATATGAAACTTCTCATGCGATTTTCTCGACAATGCTTGAGTTGTGCACTTTATTGCTCACACATTATATTGTCCTAGGGGACTACTATAAGTATGCAAAATTGAAAAAAAATCAGTGACCCAAATGTCTGAACCTCCCCTTGTAAGAGAAGTCTATCTTCTCTGGCCATTGTGTGAAGGTAGGATTTTTAGGGAATGATTGAGGGCTAACTATCCAATAATATTCTCTGATAACACTCCCCTATATATCAGAGACATCAGTAGATGTCATTGTTATTCTAACAAACTACTAAATGGATTAGAAATCAGAAATTTTCTTTGGCTTTGCTTATGTAAATTTTCTCGTAAATCTGCCTTTGTCACAATATGGCAGTGTAGACAACAACAGAATTATTTAAAACTGCAATAAAATGAATGATTTTTATTGTACAATTTATTGATCTATGTGTTATTTTAAATTTTATGGCATATAAAATTTAAAATAATACATAGTTTAAGTATTATTTTGTGATTAGTTTCAGATAATTTTCTTTTTGAAATATAAAATTAGTAAAATGATACAGATAAACCATGTGACTTATCCACTTAGTTTATTGACTTAGCAGAGCCAAAATAATTAATATATTGCTGTGAAATTTTTAGAATACCAATTTACAGAATTTTATTTAATTCCCAAGTTTTCTAAGAATTTTTCTCAGGAATCAGGAATTGAGATTTTCATGTAAATCTTGAGATTTCTCACAAGATTCTCAAACACAGTCACTAAACAGAATCAGAGAATCTTATCATCTTGCAAAAAATTTTAATTTTTGAAATTTAGGAAAACACAATTGCTAGATCTGTTGTACCATATTCCCATTACATCAGCCATGCAATCTGCCATATTTATTTTTAGCAAAGATCATCATATCATCTTTTACTGATTCCTTCAATTGTTTATTGTTAAAAGGTATGTGGCTATGTATTACTGAACATCATCAAAAATTACACCCCACATAAAAGCCAACACCTTTTTTAAAAAAATTATTTTAATTCCTTGGCTTATATATATTATGGAATACTTTGAATTTTTGATATAAGCAGTTTGGCAGATGATTTTTGTTCATGAAATATTATTTTTAATATATAGAAAATCAGTCATATATCAATTTTATCCAGTCATCCTCTGAATTACATTATCTCTTATTATGTCATTTGCCCAAACATAATTTATTAATCTTATTATACAAATTCTATCCTACATTGATCTTATGTTGTAAACTTACATGTATACTGATTTTTTTTGCTTTAAATATCATATATCTTATTCATTCTATAGATCAAGAATTAACAAAATAAATATAATTTATTTTTGCTTGTTAAGATAATTACTAATAAAACAATCTTCAGTGCTTATTTAAGCGAAAAACTATACTTTAATAATTATTATAGATTTTTCGGCTTAATAAAGCCATCCTCAGTATCAACACTTTAAAATAATTATAGATTATTTTAAATCAACACTTTAATTTTAATAATTATTAACACTTTTTACTTTAATAATTATTATAGATCTTTTCGACTTTATTAAGCCGAAAGATCTATAATAATTATTAAAGTATAGTTTTTCGCTTAAATAAGTGCTGAAGACTGTTTTATTGGGTAAAGATCAAGGATTGATCATCACATTAAAAGCTTTTTAAATTTGACATTCTTTTGCCACTTTGAACATAATCAAGAAGGAAGCTAATATTTGGCATTGCTTATCACCAAGATAATTGGGTGCATTTATAGTTTCCACTTCTCCAGAATTTTTCAGGAAGGATTTGCTCCTTGATGATGCTCAAGTAATAATATTTGGTTCAATAACAGTATAAAACAATAAATGAAGATCCCATTTATTTAACCATTTAAATCTTTCTGATAAAAACATTAAAACTATATTGGTAGGTATATTAAAGAAGGTCATGAACCTAAGCCAATATGAAAATAAATTATACAGGCCACTGATAGAAGTATTGAACCACCGTCATAGATGCAGGTGCCTATGCTGGGTATTGGAATACTTGTCACTTACTATTCATTAGTATGGAATGTGATCTAAAATACAATTGGAAAAATTACATTGAAGGACTTTTGAAAGGCTTTCAATATCCTAGATGTAGTGAGACAATTACAATGTAACTTCAGAGGTGACTGTATTTAATTAAAAGATTAAACTGTTTAATAAAATAATTCAATTTTATATTTTTTTAAGGAATAATTCTGAAGAAAACAGAAGGTTGTGTTTAACATTTCCTAAAGAGGAATTAGATAAGTCACCGAAGTACAAAGGCCAGAAATTAGATTTTAAGGTAAATTGAAAAAATATTTGAAACCATCTTAATATTTTTAAAACAAATTATTTGCATAATAACTAAAAATTACAAATTTTATTTAAAGATTATTACTTCAAAGTGAAATATAGATGTTCTTAATGAAAATTTTTGAAAGATCATGATTTAACCTCTTTCACTCCCTTTTGTCATAGATGTCATGACGTATTTAAGTCTGTGCCCCAATGATGTGTGCAGATGTCAAAACAAAGTGATTAAAAAAACTATAAAAAAAGAATTAAAAAATTTAATTCTGATTTTATTAATCCAACTACATTTATCCTCCAATTTATACAGAAGATCAGTTAAAAAATTTAATTCTGATTTTATTAATCCAACTACATTTATCCTCCAATTTATACAGATCGGTTCCTCAGAATACTGTGTAAATAAAAAAAATGCACATAATTTAATCAGTTATTTTATTAAATTTATTTATTTCAAAGTAAAATGAAAAAATATTAAATATGAAATTTTAAAAATTTCCGATTAGAAAAAGCACAACGATGTAAATCTTTAGCAAAGACAGATACATTCTAGTAATTAACATGAATGCTTTTTCTGTACAAAAAAAGAGGGAATTCCATTTATGTTTAATGCCAGTATTAACAAACAAATGGTACTAAAAAATGACTATACAATATGTGTACAGCATAAATTTTTGTTTTTAACAGTTTTTATTTTTGAAAACCATGTAAAAGCAAAATTGTGTAAAAAAAGTACTATGTAAATTGGGGATAGGTGTATTGTGAATCTGTTTTTTCTTATTGATTACATGAAAATATCCACTTTTGATAGCAGTTTTTAAATTTTTTCAATTGCTGAAATATTTTTTAAAATTATGGATAAATGCATTGTTTATAATTGAACTGCACAATAGAATTTGAATTTTTTTAATCCCATTTTGTTGATTTTAATGTCTAATATATCACTGTTGTTCTGATTTTGGATGAGATAAATGATATTTTTGCAATTTTAAGAAAAATCAAATTTTTCATATGATGAATGATAAAGTGCTGAAAATTGTAAAAATATTGTAGGTAATAGGAAAGTATTGGTTAATTCTGTTAAAATAAGCTGAAATATATCTTAATCATTCATATTTTGTTTTATTTTCGCCAAAATTTAGGAGAAAAATCAGGAAAACAAAATGTAAACATCCTGTGGTCATTTAAATGGGCATGGCACTTTTATTGCTTTACAGCAGCTACTTGTTTCTCAGGAAATTACAGCCAAGTCCACTTTATCCCACAGCATGTGGTATTGGATAGGTTTCTACAATAAACCATCTGCAGTCTTATTAAAAGAACATAAAGAATATTACAGCTGTTTATGTATGGGGATGAGACCATTTTCATATGTTACAATTTTTTTTATATAAATTTAAAACTTTATAAAAAGTACTGCAAAAGTTATATAAATGATGTAAGACCAAGTAAATAAATATGAAATATTAATATGAGGTTGAATCAAAAAGTAACTTTAATATTATCTGTGGAGCCCTCAGGATGGATCAGGAACAAGCTTAAGCCTTAAATGCCTTAGTCAGGATTTCTGACACCAGGGGCCCTAGTCTCGAGTTTATCGTGTTACAACGCATTCGTGTTGGTGTCACGTGATACTGCTAACTCCTATCAATTCTGTCTAAACATGGGAGTTGGTGTCACGTGATACTGCTAACACGAATGCATTGTAACACAATAAACTCGAGACTAGGGCCCCAGTTGGGTTTGAATGTGTCCCAACAACACAGTTTGATTCTGGCTGAAAAACACGGTTGTGGCATAAGGACGGGGCAGGAGAGCCAGTAGACACAATAAGTCACACAACTCAAATTAACATTAACAATAAGCATTTAATAAGAGAGATTCCTGTGCATTATCGTACATATTAACAGTTCAACACATTGGTGGGAAGGATAAATATCTTGTTGTTGAATTCTTGACATTGATAAGACGATGTTCTATATTCTATGATTATTGTCTACGGGGAAAATAACGTCAATGTTGAAGTTTCCGAAGATTGTAAAAGCTGTTTGATGAAAGCCCGTGGTGATACAGGTGGACGAACTCGGAGATTGGCGTCGTTGAATGGGACGAACAGGAAGACGGAGACGATGATCATGGATAACTAGGAAGATGAACAGGAAAAGACTAGGAAAGACCCTGACCCTTTGTTCAGTGGGTCCTTATATAGCTGACCGTTTCAGTGGATCTTTATAGGCTGTATATACCTTATATAGTCTCCTCCCCCATTGGTCCAAAGGCAGGCAGTCTGGGTTTCAAGGTGACTGTTCTTGGCCCGGGTTTATCTCTCGGACCTTATCTAGACCTGACAATTTGGGTCATAAATCCATAATTGTCACCCGAATAAAGATTATTTTCGATTTGGTTTCCAGCGCAATCCCCTTATCTTCGTATTTTATGATAACTATGATTGTTCTTGTTCTTAATTATCATCTTTTGTACATGATGTTTTTCACTAATAACATTCATAAATGATATTAATTACTATGTTTTCGTCTTTCGTCAAATCATGTGACCCTCACAGTTTCTTTTGTCCGATCATGTGACTCTAACAATTAATTTGTTTTCGTCTTTCATCGAATCGCATGACCTCACGATTTCCTTCGTCCGATCACATGACTCTCACATTATCATAAAAATTCTAAACTGCATTATGGTTATTTTTATTTAATTAACTCTGCTTATAATCAAATTACTTCAAAATTCAATAAACTACAGCACTTAATAAATAGCAGTTTAAGTTATAAATATATTTAATGCGATATAATCCACTATGATGCTGTAATAGTGTTTTCAAGTAAATAGAAACTTACCATGTAGGGAAGCAACCAATGAGAACAAGGGTGCCAGGGAACTGATGCTAACTGAAATGACACCCTCTCATATCATGCTGCTAATAGTCACATTACAAAAGATAAAACAGCTCATAGGTAGGAAAGTATAATAAAATATTCTTTTATTACTGGTAGTAGCGCTTTCGATATATAATTCTCTTCAGCTACCTTAATTACAACGAATATCACAATCATTCTAAAGAACGCTACATGTTCTATCGAGTTTAAAAACGTTGTCATGGTAACACAAAATATAAACAATATAGAAACCTCTTATAATATGCGAAAAGTAAGTTTACAACATGTGTTAATACTATACAAACATATTAAATAACAATAATAAAAATAAATAAAAATCGGCAGACATAATATTACTACGGATGCGATATACATCAGGATCTATCCTAAACAGGAAACTATAACATTGTAACATTAATTTATTAATGTTCATTATAATTAATACATGATCTCCACGCATTACTTAGTAACGACGGATTAAGTTTATTAATTGTATCTCTATTCTTCTGGCGATTAGTGAATATGGATAGAGTCTCAGCAATCCTTCCTCTATTAGGGTTATGCTCTTTCCTTAATAATTTGGTATCGTTCCAAAAGACTTCAATATCTGATGTATGCGCACATTGGCCCAATGTTGTATTGGTGGAATTATTAGCTAGGTCCTTTTTATGTTCTAATATGCGCTTTCTAATCGATCTTGCCGTATACCCTATGTATTCGCTATCAACGTTAAAGTCATTGTCATGGATTGGAATCTTATACACTCCTGGGTAGTATTTGTCATCGATTCTATCCTTGTCGTTCCTTAAGGTGTTAAAAAGGGTTATAAGACAAACAGCTCTACTAGCAAGTACAAAGTTATTTATTATGGTATAACGTTTTCGGATCTTTTCTCAATCCCTCTTCAGTACCATTCGTTCACTTATAAACTGAAGAGGGATCGAGAAAAGATCCGAAAACGTTATACCATATTAAATAACTTTGTACTTGCTAGTAGAGTTGTTTGTCTTATAATTGGTTTAAAGCAAGTAATTTCCTGTAATAATGTTAAAAAGGGTGTTGTTCCTGTTGAAGACTATCCTTTGGCTCGAGATTCTTTCTAATTTCTTCTTAAATTTCAATGAAATATTATTAATATCCATAGGTTATGTCTTCCTGTCATCTTTTTGGTCACTCTTATTGTATCTGAACGTATATATCTTTCTTAAAAGTTTCTTAATGGTATTCGGCCTGTATCCGTGCTTTACCGCTTGTTGTGTAATCCATTCTATTTCTTGTTGTCTTGTTTCTACTGTTGTGCAGTGCGTAAATGCTCTATTGAGGAGGGCCCTAAAGGTGGCCATTTTGTAATTCCATGGCTCCTTGACTTCTGCTCTTATAAACAGTGGCAAATAGGTGTCCTTCCTATAAATAGATAAATAATACTCACTTGCTTGGATCTTGATGTTTATGTCAAGATATTCTATCCTTTGATTTGCTCTCTCTCTGTTTAACTAGTACCAGACCTAGGGCTGCGTCCGACAGTCTTGCCTCGATGTTGTCTATGTAGTTGTTCTTTTCAGAAATTATTAGAATATCGTCAATATACCTCTTATTTAGCTTAGTTCTATATGCGATGGTCGGTAATACTTGCTCTTCCTTGCTCCTCACTACAAGTTCGGCTGTAACACCAGCCATAGGGCTTCCAATCGGGACACCTTTTGTTTGAAGGTAGAATTTCCCTTCAAAGAGAAAATATGATTTATGTACAATTAGATGACATATGTCTCTAATAAGGCCTGGCTCACATTGATTTTGTGGAAGATGCTTCAACAAAAATCTGTACAGAAGTAGACATGCCGTTTCTAGCTTGACGGATGGGTACAGGGCCTTGAAGTCGTAAACTGTTAGGATCTCTTCTGGAAACGGGCCTATTTCTAGCATCGTGTCAATCAGTTGTATAGAGGAGGTAACAGACCATTCATAATTCTCCATTCTATTCATACACCATCTCGCTAGCCTTTTCTCTAGTACATATGTAGGGGCAAACCTTTTCTCTACAACAGGCCTAGCTTCTACTGGGTTCTTATGTCTCTTTATGAATGCAAACATTCTAGGTGGTCTTGGTGATCTAATGATAGAACATGTAGCATTCTTTAGAATGATTGTGATATTCATTGTAATTAAGGTAGCTGAAGAGGATTATACATCGAAAGCGCTACTACCAGTAATAAAAGAATATTTTATTATACTTTCCTGCCTATGAGCTGTTTTATCTTTTGTAGTATAAGATTTGGCAGTGTATGGTTTTTAAGGATAGTTATAATAGTCACATGCACTGCAAAGTCACTAATTCTAACAAATACAAAATAATAAATAATTATAACTAACCTAATGGTCTAACGACTCTGCAAATCCAGAGTTCGGCCTGAGCTCAGGTCTTTTACTACTTTCTAACTTAAACATAATCAAATCCAAAACAATCTATCAAAACTTAACATCTAACCAGCAAAAACAAACAACCGGAAACTTACAACTAGAAGTATCAAAGAAGTGTTAGATCTAGAATGACAAAACGAAAATAGAAACTTATATTAATAAATTGAATAAATTTTCAAAACATGTTAAATAACCAAAATATAAATTTATTAGACTCAAAAACACTTACAAAAGTGTAACAAAGCTTTATTTAAACAATAATAAAGCACAGCTCAAATTATCAATCAAACTTATTTAATCCTAAATAAGTAAATAAAACTCAGCACTAAATAGCAAGTATGAATTTTTATTTGGTAAAAGGTTAAATGAACACAAAGCTGATATTTACAACGCTAGGCTCAACACAACTCTTGCACTCAAAGCATATGAGTCGGATGTTACTATACAGTGGGACAAAGTAGATCTGTTGAAACCTACCCATGATTCAAGAGGTCTGACCTCCCTGGAGTCGATAGAAATAGAACGGAGAAGAACAGGCGACCAAGTCATTAACGACAGCGGCCCAGTTGAACTCCCTCCGTCCTGGAAATGGTGCGCCTATAATATGGTATGAACTTATTTACACACTATGACATCGTTTTATCTTTGTTTATTTTTATTTTTGCAATGTAGGACACAGTTCGCTGCAATTCTTTGAATATGTACTTCTAGTTTTAGATACTTATACTATGTTCTTATTATACATATCTATATAGTTTTAATACTTATAATATATACAATGTTATTATTAATGTTGTACTATTAATATACAATGTTATTATTAATCCGATATTATTAATATTATCTTATTAGTATGTTATTAATGTTATTTTTATATTATTTATGTTATATCTGTGTAATTATACATCATAGTAAATTTTAAAATTTTTTGTGTTATTGTTCTGGAATCCAAAGCGTTCTATTTAAATATCTGTTATTTATTCTGGAATTTTCTGTTTAAACTGTATTTGCTTAATTTATGGTACTGAAGAGGAGCCTAATATGGCTCGAAAACGTTATACTATTCTTTGAATATGTACTCCTAGTTTTAGATACTTATACTATGTTCTTATTATACATATCTTAAAGTTTTAATACTTATAAAGTATCTATATAGTTTTAATACTTATAATATATACAATGTTATTATTAATGTTGTACTATTAATATACAATGTTATTATTAATCCGATATTATTAATATTATCTTATTAGTATGTTATTAATGTTATTTTTATATTATTTATTCACAATAAATAACCTTAAATCTTACTTAATTTCTAATACCTTCACCACTGATACAAACTTCAGGCAACTGTAGACCTTTACAAGAAATTCTATTGTCACTTAGCCAGTTTCAAGTCAGTATGCACTCCTCACTGTGTCATCAGACATGTATGGTTTTATACTGAGTGGCTTACGGTCTCAAGCTAGGCTCATTTGCATAAAGTCACGTCATAATATCAAATTTATTAGCTTACAAAGTAATTAATTCATGTCATCCTTTTTACAATTTAATTATATCTCGAATAAAACATCGATAAGAGATCATTCTTATATTCTCCCATTGGATCAATGGTAACTTATTTAGATTAGATGATGTCGATAGCCAAGAGAGCTTATTCAGAAGACGGCTGTCTGTTCTATAACACGTGATTGCTAAATACTGAGACAGAGAATGTGAAAAGTAAGCCAACTCTTGAACTAAAATATAATACATTAAATAATAAAGATGCAAAGTCACGGGTTAGAACAAATATCAATAATACTAATTACAACTATACCTAACGGTATAATTATCTTCCATTTTTACTGCTTTTTACTCGTAAACTAATCTCTTACCTTCAGCACTTTTAGCAGTTGAGTTATCTTTCATTTAATTAATTTAGCTAACGTTTTCGGTAACCTTTTACCATCATCAGGCTTCTGTTCTTTCAAAAGTGTTCCAAATTCTAATACGTTTCAGCAAAGAAAAACAAAGAAAAACCACAAGCGTTGCCATGGTGATTTATAATTTCGTAGCATTTTTTCACAGGATACTGTTTTATTACTATTCCTAGCTTATCTACACGTTTTGCTTCTAAGACTGACCCGTATGGTTGTTTAAAAATTCTACTGCGTAATTCCAGGCAGGGGGGAGTTCAATTGCTGTTTTATCGTTTAATAAGTCCTCCTTTCTCTGTCTGGCTCTTATCTCTAGGGTTTCCGCTGTGATTGCTTGGTTAATCCTCCGGAGTGGTTTTACTATCTTAGCCTTATCCCAGTGTATCTGCATATCGCTGCTATATGCTTCAAC
>AYEL01089026.1:0-20680 GCA_000484575.1 Olivierus martensii | reverse complement strand
TGTGCATCGGTACACCTATTGTAGATCGTTTGCTAAATTGTAAGCATTTTGTACAACTGTACACCTGTTGTGCACATTTTCTTCAATTATACACATTTTATATACATATTCAGCATATTGTATAGATAAAATAAAATATACCATTGTACAGGCCATCTTATCATATATTACAGTACCTTAGAAAGCATTTATTTTATTTGTATCAATAATCAAATAATAAATAAGATAAAAGATAATTATTTGAAGTATCAAATAAGATAACAAATAATTAATTATTTGTTATTTGAAATTATATAAAATAACAAATAATTAAAAAAATTATTTGATGATTCAAATAATCAATCAAATAATTATTTGAAAATAATTTCCAATCAAATAAGATAAAAAATTATTTGAAAAAGTATTTAAATAAATTTTTATTTAAATAATGCCCAGGTCTGGTTTATCGTTTATTAATCCTTCCTTCTCTTTCCTTTTTATGATCTCCAATGATTCAGTGATTGTTGGTTGTGTATGAAGGAGGATTCTTTTTATTATTTCCGCTTTTTCCCATTGAATGTCTATGTCCTTAGCATACGCCTCTTGTGCAAGCGAGGTAGTTAACTTGGCTTGTTCTATATCTTTTTTATGCTCTTGTAGCCTCTTAGATTATTTTCTAGTTGTAACTCCCACATAAGCTTTCTTTTTGTTTTGTTCTACTTCTTTTAAAGGTATTCTGTATACCCCTTTACGTTCCAGGTCTTTAAGGGGGTCTTTGTCATTTCGGATGGCATTAAAGACAGTAGTGGCTCTCCAAGGGTTTATCTTTTTATTCCTATCTTTAGCTATTTTCTTTACGACATTTAAGTCCTTTAGATGGTAGGTACAGGCATATATTCTCCTTGGTTATTCCTCTCCGATCTCGTTATATTATTGTCAGTAGAAAGTTTCCTTTTTACCTGCCTTAGTATCTGTGCCAGGAACGATCTTGTATATCCGTGCTGCCTTCCTATATTCTTTATGTAATCCAATTCTTTTCTCATATCTTCTTCTTTGGTACAATATAACATGGCACTTCTAAATAGGTTCCTGAATGCTGCTTTTTTATAGGTAATAGGATCATTTGACCATCTAGGTATGAGGACTGCTTGATAAGTCGGCTTCCTGTACTTTCGTTACGATTTTTCGTCCTTCGATCTGCAAGTGAAGGTGTAAATAATGTATTATTGATCTACTTACCTGGTCCTTCTTTAATTTTAAACCAAATCTCCCTAGGGTGAACTCATCTGTAAAAACATCAATTCTAGACTCATCTTTCCAAAGCACCAAAAGATCGTCTACATATCTATTATACAATTTTATCTGAGGCTGGAAACGTGGGATTATTTGGTCTTCTGCAATCCTCAGTATAATCTCAGCTAGAGTGCCTGCTATAGGACTCCCTATAGGTATGCCTTTAACTTGTCTATACGTTTTCTCTTTGAATGTAAAGTAAGAGCCATGGCAGATGATGTGGGCTATCTCTCTTAACAGACTAGGATCTGACTGGTCTTGTGGGAGGTGCTCTAGCATGAATCTATAAAAATATAAACATACTGGTTCGATCTCCAATGAAGGGTACAATGCTTCAAAATCGTAAGATGTCTCCGGTGTCTATTTATACTCCTTTTATCTTTTTCAAGAATACGAATGTATCAGAAGTCGTGTTCTCTGTATTTCCTAAAATGTTATTACACCAATTGGCTATGGTCCTCTCCAGGTAGTATGTCGGAGCTGATCTCTTTTCAACTATAGGCCTAGCCTCCATTGGAGTTTTATGAGTCTTCAAATACGCAAAATAATCGTGGGCTGGCAGGTGCATCTTGCTTTTTTACGTTCCAAAGCTGCGGAAAATGTGGATGCTTGATTAACCTATCTACTTTAGCTGCTAGCTTTTCTGTCAGATCCTGCTCTAATTGCTCAGCCCTTGTGTCTTCAATATAATCTAGTAAGAATTTATCATAATCGCCTTTATCTAAGAGTACCATTTTCTTTGTCTTATCTTCTCTTGTAATTATATAATTCTTTTCTTCCATCCATCTTAGGGTTCTTTTCACATCCATCCTATCCTGCTTTGCTTCCGTTCCGTCTTTTCTCATTTTTTCTCTCCTTGCTTTCTGGTTCGAAAACATCCATCTTAAGTTTTCCTTTTCGAGATCATCTTGGTCTCTAATCATTTCCTCAAAAATCGGAATATCTTCCACCACTGACATTAGGTTAAACAACGCGTATGACGAGCCTTTTTTTATCAGTCTTTCTGCAAATGTTGGAATACTTATATCTCCCATTATTGTCAACACTTGGCATAGATTAAAAGTTTTCTTTCTTGTTTCTTTAAGTTGTTGTTTAAAAATCCATTTTAATTTACCAATGTATCATTTCCTTAAGTTGTCTTTATAACTATTTAATTCTTGTTGTAGTACAATCAAGTTTATCTATCCTCCCTCCTTCTTCTAGGTATTTATAATACAACTCTTTAAACTGTTTTTTAAGCTTATAATATTTTCTTTTCGCATCCGATATGGCCACTTTAAGGCATATACTTTCGGTTCTGTTGAGTACTACTTTCGATCTTACCGGAAGTTTTATCTTAAAAATTGATGTCGGCAGTACTTGATTAATTTTACACTGTTTAAGGAACGTTAAGATCTCTTCAGCTTTGACTTCTTTTATACCAGTTTTCAAACATATTCTATATAATTCCGTTATTCGTAGCTGGCTCTGCTCCATTCAACTTATAAAATTTACTTAGCAAACTGCTTAACTTCTAAAATACACAATGATAAGAACAGCACTACTTAGCAGTAAAGAAAAAGAGTTTTATTTATCAAACCTTGCAAACATTTTCGGTCCTAGACCATCATCAGGCACAATTCCAATATTAACGGAATTCTAAATTAGAATTGATGTTTTTACAGATGAGGTCACCCTAGGCAGATTGGTAACATTATTAATGAACAACTGGCAGAAAGTATGTTGAAAGCATGGCATCTAGTAGTAAAAGATGATTTTTGAGCTTTAAAGTTCTAAATATGGTATAAGAACTGCTAAAAACACAAATATCAATAATCGACATTCTACCAATTTTAATAACCACAGTTACACATAGTGCACTATCCATAAATTATTTTTATTTTAAATTTGTAAAAAAAATTTTTTAATTTATTTTTATTTTTTTTATTCTTTTACTACTATTGTCCAGAGTTTAATAATTTGAAATGTTTGTTCTAGAATATATGGATGTTCTTTATAAAACACTTCTATTTATTTGGTCAGTATTTTGTAAAATAAATGGTCAATATAATTTACATTTTTTGGTCAGTAAAAATAATAAAATTGCAGTAATATTTTTTAGTTGGTATTTTTTATTGGTTAGTATCTTTGTGTGATCAGAACTTTTTTATTGTAAAATGTATAAGTATGAGGGTTGTCCGTAAAATAAGGTCTCCAATGCGCTGTAGTCGCGAAGAACGCTTTAAGGCAAGATCTGGCAACATTGGCATATAGATTGGTTTCCTCCCTAAAATCCCCGCCACTCCGAGCTGTCTACGACTCTTAGTCTTGGTTTTGTAGCTGTTCACGATGGAGCTTCCACTCGCCGCTACCACCAAGTGTGAGTTACGTTCTGTGATTCGTTTTTTGTGTGCTAAGGACACTATGCCTATAGAAATTCATCGACAGTTATGTGAAGTTTATGGACAACAGTGTACGGACATCAAAAATGTGTGAAAATGGTGCAGAGATTTTAAAAACGGACGTACAGACGTCTATGATAAACAGCGTGCCGGATGGCCATCAATTTTGGACGAAACGATTGCAAAAGTGGAGAGGGTAATGCTTGAAGATCGATGGGTGACGATTCGGGAGCTGTGCACATCGACAGTTGTGTGAAGTTTATGGACAACAGTGTATGGACATCAAAAATGTGCGAAAATGATGCAGAGATTTTAAAAACGGACGTACAGATATCCATGATGAACAGTGCGCCAGACGGCCATCAATTTCGGACGAAATGATTGCAAAAATGGAGAAGGTAATGCTTGAAGGTCGATGGGTGACAATTTGGGAGCTGTGCAAATTGATCCCTGATGTCAGTAAGACTATTATCGACAAGATTTTGACAGAACATTAGCATTATCACAAGGTTTGTGAAAGGTGGGTCCCCAGAATGCTCACAGATCACCAACGGCAATGGGTTGAAGCGGCCCACGAATTTCTTGATTGCTACGCAGAAGAGGGCGAGGAATTCTTGGATTCAATTGTCACTGGTGATGAAACCTGGGTACATTACATGACACCAGAGACAAAAGAACAGTCCCGTCAGTGGCGGCATTCAGGATCGCCGAAGCCACGAAAGTTTAAACAAATATTGTCTGCCGGCAAAGTGATGATGACTGTGTTTTGGTATAGGAAGGGGATATTGTTGTGCAAGTTCATGCCTACTGGGACAACAATAAACGCTGATCGCTACTGTCAAACTTTGAAGAACCTTCACCGTAAGGAATTCTTGGATTCAATTGTCACTGGCGATGAAACTTGGGTACATTACACGACACCAGATACAAAAGAACAGTCCTGTCAGTGGCGGCATTCAGGATCGCCGAAGCCACGAAAGTTTAAACAAACATTGTCTGCCAGCAAAGTGATGGTGGCTGTGTTTTGGGATAGGAAGTGGATATTGTTGTAGGAGTTCATGCCTACCAGGACAACAATAAACGCTGATCACTACTATCAAACTTTGAAGAACCTTCGCCATGCAATTCAAAACAAAAGAAGGGGCAGGCTGATGAAGGGAATGCACCCACACCGCCTGTGCAACAACCGACCTCATCAACCAATTTGGATGGCATAACATCACACATCCCCCCCTAAAGCCCGGACCTAGCACCAAGTGATTATCATCTTTTTCCTGCATTGAAGTCACATCTGGGTGGGACAAATTTCAGGACTGACGAGGAGTTGAAAGAAGAGGTTGTGCGCTATCTGCGCGCCAAGGCGGGAGAGTTCTATGACGCGGGTATACGAAAAATACTACACTGCATGCAAAAATGCATCGACCACAACGGGGATTATGTAGAAAAATAGTAGAAAGTCCAGGCTTTCCAACAATGTATAATTTATTGCAAATAAACTTGTTTTTCTTTGTGAAAAAAATTGGAGACCTTATTTTACGGACAATCCTCGTATAAGAAAAAATGGTTTATTATATTAAAGAACAAAACATAAAAATGCAAAATAATATATTTTTATTACTTAATTGATTATCAAAAATACTAAATACAGTGGGTGATAGACGCTGATTACTACTATCAAACTTTGAAGAACCTTCGCCATGCAATTCAAAACAAAAGAACGGGCAGGCTGATGAAGGGAGTGCATTTTCATCAGGACACCACTCGTCCCCACACCGCCCGTGCAACAACCGACCTCATCAACCAATTTGGATGACATAACGTCACACACTCCTCCTACAGCCCGGACCTAGCACCAAATGTCTTTCCTGCATTGAAGTCACATCTGGGTGGGACAAATTTCAGGACTGATGAGGAGTTGAAAGAAGAGGTTGTACGCTACCTGCGCGTCACAATGGGAGAGTTCTATGACACAGGTATACGAAAAATGCTACACCGCATGCAAAAATGCATCGACCACAACGGGGATTATGTAGAAAAATAGTAGAAAGTCCAGGCTTTCCATCAATGTATAATTTATTGCAAATAAACATGTTTTTCTTTGTGAAAAAAATTGGAGACCTTATTTTACGGACAACCCTTGTATTATAAGAGAAGACAACGCACATGCATAAAAAACTATGTTGAAAGATGGGTGTGTGTTTATATCCTAAATCATCTAATAAATAGATTTTATCGAAAAATTTACTTAAAACTAACTTACCATTATTTACTGTATGTTGTATCACATGCAACATTATCCATTTTTTGTCTTCACGTGTGCAAGAATCTGCAACACGTCTGGCCAAGTGTCAGGTTCCTGATACCAGGAGCAGTTTAAATTTGTGTTACTCCAGCACAAACGTCTTAAGGCCGACATAATTTCGATACAATTTTAGAATAAGGTTGCATGAGTAAGAGGCACAGGGCTCCGTCAGGTTCCTGATACCAGGAGCAGTTTAAATTTGTGTTACTCCAGCACAAACGTCTTAAGATATAGGCCGACATAATTTTGATACAATTTTAGAATAAGGTTGCGTGAGTAAGAGGCACAGGGCTCTGGGTGCAAAAGACTGATTCACCACTTGTTAACAAAAGCAAAAGCAAATTTATTTAACAATAAAAATAGAAGATTTTTGTTTTTCACCCAAAAGACTGATTCACCACTTGTTAACAAAAGCAAAAGCAAATTTATTTAACAATAAAAATAGAAGATTGACAAATTCTGAATAAATTGATTGAACAAAATAAAGATCGAGAACAAATAGCAGCATTGAGATATGAACAATAGTTACAATAAAAGATCAAGACCGAAAGATAGCCAAAAAATTCAACTGAGTACTGTATACCTGGAAATAGTCATTCGTCTTCTTTCTATTTGAAGTTCTGTCTTATTGTTGTCAGGCAACGCTAGATGAACTATGAATGAGCATTCAGTCCCTTTATCATAAATGGTGACTTCATCACACTGGCAGAAAAGGGAACTGTTGCTCATATCATCATTCATTCTTCGTCTATAAAAATGTATCTTATTTCTTCCCCTTATCCAGTTACTTGGATACGTCAATGTCCATCCCCCAGACAAGGACGATGCGACAGGAACCCGGCGCTGTCCAACAGCGACCAAAATGGGAATGGGAACAACTTCAAGAGGAACTGAGATCCTCTTTATACCTCTTGCTTGCAGATAAGTATGATTCACTGATTGCTGGCAGATAGTTATGATTCATTGGAGGCTGTGGGAAAAGGAAGAAGTTGAAAAAAGAATTTTCTTCTGTTTTTGTGTTGAAGTTTTTGACTCTATTTCCCGTCACACAACTTTTCCAAATGCGGCGATAAATAATTACAGTTGATCCCCGATTTACATTACTAATTGATCTGGGAAAAAAATCATGTAATCGAACTGTTGCTCATATCATCATTCATTCTTCGTCTATAAAAATGTATCTTATTTCTTCCCTTATCCAGTTACTTGGATACGTCAATGTCCATCCCCAGACAAGGACGACGCGACAGGAACCCGGCGCTGTCCAACAGCGACCAAAATGGGAATGGGAACAACTTCAAGAGGAACTGAGATCCTCTTTATACCTCTTGCTTGCAGATAAGTATGATTCACTGATTGCTGGCAGATAGTTATGATTCATTGGAGGCTGTGGGAAAAGGAAGAAGTTGAAAAAAGAATTTTCTTCTGTTTTTGTGTTGAAGTTTTTGACTCTATTTCCCGTCACACAACTTTTCCAAATGTGGCGATAAATAATTACAGGTGATCCCCGATTTACGTTACTAATTGATCTGGGAAAAAAATCACGTAAAATTTTCATCTGTTATATTTATTTTTCGATAAAGAATCTGTCCAATATCGATTACTTTTCTCAGAGCTCCAAGCCTGTTGATCTTAACCTGTATGGGTGCATTCTAACACCACACCAAAAAAAAAATCTCTTTCTAACCTTCTTTAATAAATCTTTGATTTGTTTTACGTGTCTCTGAGTTCATTTTAATCAGGAAAACTACTTTTCTTCCATCCCTGCACAAAGTCCATGAGCGCGCAAGGCCTAAACCTGTCATTCCATTAGGTTAGTTAAGCTGAACTATCCTCATGGAATATTTTTATCTGGTGGTGGCCACTTATAGAGCCGCCATCATCACAGGCTGACCAACACCCATGATGGGATCAACCAGAAAATTGAAGGATGGGTTTCAATGGTCCGGACCCAGATCCCTCCTAAAAATTGGAGGAGTTGGACTCCTTGATCCTCCAGAATGATAAGCCACAGCTTTACCACGCAGCTATCCGGCTGATCTGTCGTCGGTCAGTCTGCGGGTCCCACAGTTTGTTCTGTGAAGTGTTCGTTATTCGAATATGTGTTCGTTAACCAAACATAAAAATCTTTCAACAAAGTGTTCGTTATCCGAACTGTTCGTTATCCAATCACCCACTGTATTAATACATATTAAAGAAACATAATATTAAAGTTAAAAAATGTTTAATTAATCAACTTAAAGAGCACGGGTTGCTAATTCGGCCTTCCTCTTGAACATTTCTCACCTATAGGTATTTGTTTAGCTGCTGGCGGAGGTTTGACATATTTTAAGCATATAGCTAAACCTATTATATGCGGTATATTTTGTTCATATAAAATATAAGACCATAAACATATGAAATCAAAATTATATATAATGTCAACTTTTAATTAATTGAAATGAAAATTTGTACTTAATATTGATATTTATACTTAATATCAATTAAGGATATATCGATCAAAGACAAATAGGTCAGTCGATGTTCAAAGAGAGGAAAAGTAGTTCTAGCATATTTGGCTTGAATAAAGCATAAAATATTGAAAATTTAAACTAATATGAAACCAAAATTACATATTATGCCAACATTTTATTAATTGAATTAAAAGTTATACTTAATATCAATATTTATATTTAATATCGGTGAAGGATATTTCCATTATACAAGGATGGAGTCTAGGTCGTTCACCTTCGGACTTAGCCAGTAACAAAAACCTTTCTTTCTATTCCTTGGCTTGCCACCTGGCCAGTAGAGTGTACTGGATGCTTGTCCCGGCTTCGCCAGAAGCTAAAAGATGTTTTAATAGGAGCATGTATAAGGACCATGCATATATATGTTTTTTTTAATGATACGGCGACCACCGAGATCTACACTCTTTCCCTACACGACGCTCTTCCGATCTATAGGAGCATGTATAAGGACCATGCATATATATTGAAACAATTAATACATAAAAGCAATACGGGCGGGGGCTTGGCGAGGCCAGGACAAGCATCCAGTTCCCTCTACTGGCCAGGTGGCAAGCTAAGGAATAGAAAGAAAGGTTTTTGTTACTGGTCAAGTCTGAAGGTGAATTATCTAGACATGAAGATATTGACGGATTGGTCTCAAAACTGGGTGTTTCTTTTGGACACGTATCCTCATAATATATACCAATTTTGGAGTCTATATTATGGATAGTTTAGGAGAAATCGAAAATCTTAAATTTATTCATGAGCCATGTAGATAGAAGCTACAGGAGCTATGGGATTTTCAATATTAAATTGAACCGTTAATAACTTCGTTAAAATTAGAGGTATATCTTGTGATTGCATATGGCTAATAACTAGAACTAATAATCTATTTGAAAAAATTGTTAAAGTTAAATTCTGACAGTAAGTATAGAAGAAATTGAATTTTTGTACATGCTATGTAGGCAGAGCTACAGGGGCTATGGAATTCCGATGTTAAAATAAACTTTATCTAATAACTCGATTAATATTATATTAATATCTACCAAATATATACTGTATATATATATATAAACTAGACTTTATAAGGTATCCTATGAATCTTCCAGATTTGAATTCCTAGCTACTGCTGCAGTGTTATTTCCATTACCGTCCGTGGACAACTTGGAGAGGATTAAGGCTTGTTTACAGTCCAACGTGGCAGAGACGATCGTCGAGGTTAGAAACAGTTGGCCTGTTTATACTCCGACATCATCCATAATCAATGTTGGTCGCAGTGCTTGGGCTGAAATAAGCCCCTCCCTATTCTACTACTACTACTAATTGCTTATCATCTTTGGGATCCAGGATCAAATCCAGAAGATTATATCATCATAGAGAATTTGGTATTCCATTGTCTACTGTATTACTGCTAAAATTATTACCATTCCCTGGGAATGGATATAATTTTAGTTGTAATAATTTAGCACACAAAGTCAGTGCCAATTTTATAATTAGGTGAACTTAAACAATTGTCTAAGGACACCATAATTTGTGGGTCACAATTAGGCTAATAAAATTAGAAAACATTGTAATCTGGGAAAAATTAAAAAAAAAAACTTGCTTAATTTAATAATAATGATAGTTTTACTAGAAAATTGAAAATATTTTGCTTTATATATTATGTAAATATCATAAGACACATTGCTGCTGTTTTGAAATATTGCAACTTTGTAGATGATTATTTTTTAAATTACCAAAATATTCAAACACAGTATTGTGCTTTTTATTTGGTAGCTGCTACTGTATTAGTTCATTTTGTATTGTTTTATTAATTTGACTATTCTCTTAATATACCGAACTTCTTCAGACTAAAACACTAAAAGATCTATTGGCACTGACTTTTAATTCTTTCTGTCAAGCCTGTTATCAATATTAAAATATTTATATAGCTTCTGATGAAAATTACACAAAAATGAACAGTCATTTTGATGATAATAATTGTGTTTGTTTACAATAACTTTTGCACTGTTAAATATAATATGAGGACAAAAAGTACTTTGCCAGTGTTCAAACATATAGGGAGAGTGATTGTCCTGATGAAGTTTGTGCCTAAATGTTAGTATCCTTAGGCAAGAAATATTAATTTCGTGCTGCTTAGATTTGTGTGTCTATTCCAGTCATAAGAATTTTTTTCATATTTCTCTTTTTAAGTGCACCTGTTACATATAAATGATATGATCATACAAGCTACCATAAAGTTATGTATATGATACCATTGGCATAGTGATTTCTAATAAAAATCATAAATCTCATCCTTAAATCATCAATAGAAATTGTTATGATGTATTATAGAAACATATTTGAATAAAATTGTCAGACTGAAGACTATAAATTTCATTTTCTAAATGGTTATGTCAGGACAGAATGTGATATTTTCAGCTCTTCCATTAACTATATAGTATTGTCAACATTACTATTGTTTAATCAGATGACCACAAGAAAACATTGAAATGCCTGAAATTTTCGGTTTATAATCATTTTTAAACTTGTTGATATTGTACAGAGAGATCTCCATAAGGCAACAGACTGTTTTTTTCCTGTTGGTGAGGATTCACATTTTGGGTTCAGGTTACTTAGTATAGAAATTAAAAAAATATATATGGTAACAATAAAAGTTAATTTCAAAATAAAAATCATATATTCTCATTAGATTTATATAAAAAAATATTTTTCTGCAAAATCAAACAATAAAGTTGAACTAATCACAATGTAAAAAAAATTGTTTTCAAACCAGGAATCAGTATCTTCCTTGATTCTGTTTATCTTTGCACAAATTATCTAAATTTGGTTCATAATTTGACACTTTTATAAGAATGTATGATTCAAATCATTAGGTAATTCACTTCTTTATAGTTATGAAAATATAATTCATTTGAGAAAAGATTTGTTTGCTTATATATGACATACCAAGCAGTATTAGAATTGCTATTGCAATATTTTGAAGGAGTAGTTAATCAAATAAGTGTTGATCATTATTAACATCGTTTACGAATTCTTTTCTCAAATTTTTAAATTTGTCTGTATAATTGAACTTTTCAATAGCACAGTATATATGAAAAACTTTATTCTAGTCAAAGTCTTTGGGATTAATCAAAAAATTAAACATAACACCATGCTTGCTTAAGATTTCAAATAGATTCTCAAAATCTACTTGTATTATTTTGAATATGCTCAGTTAAAAATTGAATATTCAAATTTTTAATTAGCTCTTGATCTTTGTCAATGGAATTTCTCAAATTTGGAAAATATCTGAAAAGTAATGTTTTAATGTCTTTAATAAGTAAACTAAGTTTATTGACAAAATTTTCCATTCTTGATACATATGAGGGTTGTCCGTAAAATAAGGTCTCCAAGGCACTGTAGTCGCAAGGAATGCTTTAACACAAGATCTGGCAACACTAGCGTGTAGATTGGTTTCCCACCTAAAATCCCCACCACTCCGAGCTGTCTACGACGCTTAGCCTTGGTTTTGTAGCCGTTCACGATGGAGCTTCCACTCTCTGCTGCCGCCAGGTGCGAGTTACATTCTGTGATTTATTTTTTGTACGCTAAGGACACTATGCATATAGAAATTCGTCGACAGTTATGTGAAGTTTATAGACAACAGTATATGGACACCAAAAATGAGCGAAAATGGTGCAAAGATTTTAAAAACGGACGTACAGACGCGAGTTACATTCTGTGATTTATTTTTTGTACGCTAAGGACACTATGCATATAGAAATTCATCGACAGTTATGTGAAGTTTATAGACAACAGTATATGGACATCAAAAATGAGCGAAAATGGTGCAAAGATTTTAAAAACGGACGTACAGATGTCCATAATGAACAGCGCGCCAGATGGCCATCAACTTCGAATGAAACGATTGCAAGTGGAGTGGGTAATGCTTGATGATTCGAGAGCTGTGCAAATTGATCGCTGATGTCAGTAAGACTACTCGACAAGATTTTGACAGAACATTTGCATTATCACAAGGTTTGTGCAAGGTGGGTCCCCAGAATGCTCACCGAAGATCACCAACAGCAACGGGTTGAAGCGGCCCATGAATTTCTTGATTGCTATGCAGAAGAGGGCGAGAAATTCTTGGATTCAATTGTCACTGGCGATGAAACCTGGGTACATTACATGACACCAGAGACAAAAGAACAGTCCTGTCAGTGGCGGCATTCAGGATTGCCAAAGCTGCGAAAGTTTAAACAAAAATTGTCTATACATTACATGACACCAGAGACAAAAGAACAGTCCTGTCAGTGGCGGCATTCAGGATTGCCGAAGCTGCGAAAGTTTAAACAAAAATTGTCTACCGGCAAAATGATGGTGACTGTGTTTTGGGATAGGAAGGGGATATTGTTGTGTGAGTTCATGCCTATTGGGACAACAATAAATGCTGATCGCTACTGTCAAACTTTGAAGAACCTTCACCGTGTAATTCAAAACAAAAGAAGGCGCAGGCTGACGAAGGGAGTGCGTTTTCATCAGGACAACGCTCGTCCCCACACTGCCCGTGCAACAACTGACCTCACCAATCAATTTGGATGGCATAACGTCACACACCCCCCTACAGCCTGGACATAGCACCAAGTGATTATCATCTCTTTCCTGCACTGAAGTCACACCTGAGTGGGACAAATTCCACAACTGAGGAGGAGTTGAAAGAAGAGGTCGTACGCTACCTGCGCGCCATGGCCAGAGAGTTCTATGACATGGGTATACGAAAAATGCTACACTGCATGCAAAAATGCATCAACCACAATGGGGATTATGTAGAAAAATAGTAGAAAGTCCAGGCTTTCCAACAATGTATAATTTATTGCAAATAAACGTGTTTTTCTTTGTGAAAAAAATTGGAGACCTTATTTTACAGACAACCCTCATATATAGAATAATAATATCTTTTCCTTGAAAACAAAGATTTAATTCATTAAATTTGTTAATATTCAAAGTTTAATTAACCAAATGAAATTATCAGTTTGTGGAAAATGTTCACCTAATTCATTTAAAAATATTTTAATTTCTTCAATCATGCTATAAATCTCAAATTTTGCCTCTACTTAATACCATCTAACTTCAGAATGCAATAATAAATCACCATATTGTAAATCCATACCCTGCAATAAAGTTTTAAATTGCCTCTGTGTAAGGACCGACCATGCTTTAAATTATTTTCACTACAATATTCATAACTTCATTTAATTTTTTTGTAGGAGCTTTTGCACAGATTCCTTCATGAATTATGCAATGAAATGACAAAATTGGATGATCGATTTCATTTTCAAGTAATTTAATAATACCAATATTTATTTCCACAAATAGATGGAGCTCTATCAAATCAGTGAAATTCATAATTTTAAAATATCTGATACTTTCATAGTATCAAACATTGAAGTTAATATGCACAATTCTTTTTGAAGTCTTTATTTGAATTTACCAATCGAGAAATATTAATGCTTTATCTGTATTTTCATCAAGTGCTATGGTGAAAACATCACATGATAACATGTTTTTCATTTGTTCCTCATTATTATTAAAGATATCATTTACTCTATATTGAACTAGTACAACTTGATATAAAGGAAATTTCTTGGATTCTTTTTAATTATCATTTTGATTATTGAAATAATTAAAAATTTCATTGGTGCATTCAAAAGTGTTTTTAATAAAATCATCATCTATAACGAGTTTTCCTCATTTTATGATACATAAAAAATACAATGTAAGAAGCTTTTGTTTGAAAGTGATTTTTATTAATAAAATTTTTGTATTTCTCCTTTTTGATCCTTTATAGTTTAATATACATTGTTTAAATTAAGCCGATTTTTCTTCAACACTAAATATTCTCATAAAAGTCAAATTTTTTGTTTCATAGTGCCATTTGATGTTTAACTTGTTACATTCTCCATGCCACTTTACCCATATTTTCTATACTCCATATTATTCTTCCCAAACTGCTTGGAAATTTCTAAATTTCTTCTTTGATTTTGACATAGCTAAAAAAATTATTTGCATACATGAACATTTACTAAAAATTACATAAAACTTGAAGAAATTTTGTATAAAGTGTAAATGATCATAAACTATATTTGAAGTATATAAATAATAATATATTAATGTAACAAATATTAAAAACAACAGTTGTCATGATTCTTTATATAATATGGATTTAATAACATAAAACACTAATGATAAATTTATATTAATAATAGTCATTCTAATTAAGTGGAAACTTTCAAATATGTAAGTGTTTAATTAAATTGTAATATTAACAAATAGTGTATTTTTATATTTCAATATCGTAGTAAAGATACCTTTTGTTATAAAGTTTTAGTTGCAAATAAAAACAAGACAATATCATTATTGACATAATAAGATATGTGATTAATATTAATTTGCAGTTATTGCCATATCTTATGAAGTCAATGCAAATTAAAATTACAGATGAAAACAAACACAAAACAGCTTTTTTTTATGGGTACAAGTGGCACTACACACAAACATGAGCAATAAGCACCTCTGTTAGCTGATCAATGTAGTTGTGAAGTAGACCAAAATATGTTCGGTCAGTCTGTTTTTAAATTATAGATATGGTTATACTGTCATTACATCCATGTAATCTGACAGTGATATACTAAAAATTTTTCTTTGGAATTCAATTTAAAACTAATGAATGCAAATCTCATTTGAATCAAATTTTTTGGCAGACCATAGGTTGCCAATCATTGTCAGAAGTTCTGTGAAAGATTCCTGCATGATAATTCAGAAATCTTAATAAGGTTTAAATAAAAATATTTGGATTAAAGTAGTTTTCAGTATAATTAATTAATGGCTTATTTTATGAAAATTAAAAATGCTTGTCAAAGAAACAACAAAATCATAAAATGTGTCATGTCATTATCCAAAAGAATTTCACAATTCCAAAACTAGTTTTGATTATGATTGCTTTACACAAATTTTTTATCTCATATTGAAATAACTGGACTCTACATGCAGTTATATTTTCATTTTGTAAAGAATTGATCAATCACATCAGTGCTTTTTATTAACCACAATTTTTCACAAGCACATATGGTATCTATAAAAAGAAATATGTTGTAGTTAATCAATACTATTAATATTGCAAAGTTTCACTGTAGATATGAAAACAGAAGTTACAGTTAATTTGCTTTACTTTTGAGAATTAAACAAATTTTCCTTGTACACATTCTTAAAATACATCATAGCCACTATGTAGCTCATGAACAATCACAAGATTATGTACGTCAATATGAACAATCTATTCAGAAATAAAAATTGGGAGTTACAATTATAGCAAATTTCAATTAAAAAGTAATTATGTAAATGGCAAATGTTTACATCCAGGCAAACATTTTTTCTGGTCTAAATCTAAAATTAGCTTGGTTACGAAGTGCTAGTATCGTATCCCACATTTAATCCATTGAATAAAACAATTTAATGATGCAGTTAAACCACGACTAGATATTAAGCAACAAAATATACAAACATAAATAACAACTTATAAATAAATCATATATAAAATATATTGCACCCATTTATATCATCATCGAAATTGTAGAATAAGAAAAAAAATAAAAAATATATATTGATACATATACATCACAAATTTAAAAATTAATCACAGATTCAAAGATAGTTCACTTTTGTCATTCAATCATAAATAAGATATTCTATCAACATTTTATAATTTAAAGACATAATATACAATATGCCACTTTTTTGTATATGCAAAGTAAAAAAATTTTTGTGCTGTTAGCTATTTTATATTCAATCTATGAATGCTAACAACAAACATCTTTGGTCCTGCAAATGACATTTGAGTGTAAATAAAGTATAGGATATTGTATTTAAATATCTTCTCAAAGTATTTACTTTGAGTTTACTTAGAAAAAAAGAACTTCTTTGTTCTTTAAATAAGATATCTAGTCAAATAACGGCAACAGCCAAGTGCAAGGCAAATGAGCAGAATGAAATTACAATATAATCATCATATTATTTGTAAAATTTCATCTCTGATTCCACAAGATCTTTAAACAAGTCTTCAGCATCTTTAGAATTTTCTACAGAATATCCATCTAGGAACTGTTCCATTTCCTCAATACAGCTTGCTTCCAGTCGGAGCATGGTATTTTTCAATTCTTTGCCTTTGGGACTATCACTTGTCATCAAAGAATAAGCCTTCTCATGATGTTTATATAGATTATGCCTGCGATCCACAACTTTTTGGAAACGTGGCTGAATCTAAGAAAAAATATACATAAATAATCTAAATTAAATTGTGTAAAATGACTATGAAAAAATGCTAACTTTGGCTGGATCCTCTTCATTAGGGAAGACAGGAGATATGATATGAGGAGAAATTCGAGCATTAGAGCAAAACACAAAGGGCTTGAAGACAGAATGGCGGGTATCTGGAGTGCCAGTGAACCAATGACAGCAGGGTCTTGAAGAGTCTAATGAGGATAGCACCGATACCTGTAAAAAGTTTTACAATATAATATTTTGAATAGAAGTATATTAGAATACTACATACAAGGAATTCTAGACTTATGACAGTGATGCACTCAAAGATTTCAGTCATAATTCAAATCAGTCATAACTCAATGTGATTTCATATGGGCACAATGATATAAATGGAGCTTGGGTTCTCAACCTCCAAAACTAAAAATACTCAACATATTTTTAAAAACTAATACAGTACAGTAATATTGAATAAACATTTATTTTATAAAAATGTAGAAAATGTATTGATAGGCAGGAAATATACTTTATTTTTAACTGTGTAAAAAAAATTCTAAGAAGAACAAATTATTTAGCAAAAATGCATAGTTTTTAATGCCAGTTCCCAATCATTAGCTGATTATTACATATGGAGGTCTATTCCAGATCTAATTAAGAACTTTCTACATCTGTGGTAGAAGCAACAGGACTTTATAGTAGGTTAACAATACTTGTATCCCAGGATCCGAATACTGGGATCAAAATAATTTTTTTCTGATGATACAAAAATTTCTATTATTATTTTCAGTTACTATTTTAAAAAATAATTGCTAATTTATTTATATAAAAGTTTTAACTTTTCTGAGTACCCCTTTTAAAATTTTAACATTGGCATAACATGCTTGCAAGTTGATCAAATGGCTATGGTGGAAGTGTGCTGTGCTTCCATCCTGGAGGATCTGGATTCAATTCCCAAGTCCCGTACCTAAATTTTTCAAGAATCCAGTCTCCTCCTGTTGAACTCATCCTTCATCAAAGATTTTAGGTGACCACTGGTAAGAAGAAGAATTCCCTACTGCTTATTTTACTGGTAGAAAATAGAATGCTACAATGTGAAAAGCACCATAAAATTGCACCGAAAAAAAAAAAACTTCTCAGGCAAATGCAATTTTAAAGAATTTATTCATGTTTGAATAAATTAAAAAATAAATATATTTTATAATTATAATATCTATGTTATACAGTAAATTTTATTAATTCGAAGTATTCAAGACCAGAAAATCAGATTTCGAATTATGTGATTTTTCCAAATAACTATAAGGATTTATCAATTGCTAGGAAAGTCTTTTAAATTCATTATACAGTAGAACTGTACTTAAATTAACAATTCTGGATATCAGTAAAGAAAACAAACTTTTTTTAAATATTTTTCTGAAAACTAAAGTGACTGTGAAGTCAAGAAATAGTCTTTTTTAAAATTAATGCAATTATTATTTAATACATTAGAGTACATTAAATAATGATTTTGCAAAAAATTTTCATGCATTATCTCCAAATTAAGATATTAAAATCAAATTCTTGTATTCAAATTTCATTTTTGATAGAGACCAATGGTTAGATTAGATTATGAATTACACCATCAAATCACACAAGGGATATATCTGTTGGTGACCACTTTTAGAATCAGTAATGGGCTAAAACCCTTGGTGAGATTAACTGGAAGACTAAAAGAAGGCATTCAACTGACGAGGTTCAGATTCTCCTGAAAAATTGGAGATGTGTAACTTATAGTTTTTCAGATCTTAACTCAGATCCTTCAAAGTTGTAAGAGACTATAGAATAAGGAATATCTTGTATTTGAAAAATGTGCTCAAATTAAAGAAAAAAACCTAAGCACTAAGCAGAAATAAAACCTTTATTTCACAAAGGAACATTTTTGACCATTCTCCAGATTTGTTTACATAGGTCAGAGAACAATACAGATAAGAGAACAATAAGATGGTTGGTGACACAAGTTAAATTATTGCCCTGCACAAGACAGAGTATCTGTTCTAGTTTCTTACATCCAAAATGTTACATTAAACAAATTATTTGTCCAAAACGTAATTTGTTTAATGTAACTTTTTGGATATAAGTAACTAGAACAGATACTATGTCTTGGGCAAGGCAATATTTTAACTCATGTCATTGACCATCCGTGTTCTCTAACCTACATAAAAAAAAACATGGAGAAATATCCCGGCTCTCTGTATAGGGGTTGACATTAGTTGATGTAGACCTGTGGAGAATGGTTGAAAACATTCCTTTGTGAAATAAAGATTTTATTTCTGCTTAGTGCTTAGGTTTTCTTCTTTACTCTAATTAGTTGCAGAATGCCTAAAGCCTTAGTATGTGCTCAAATTGCATTATACTACTGTTTGGCTGTTTTCCAGCTATTTATCATCTGAAAGACAGTTCATAATAACTTTTATTCAAATATACGATAAATAACCTTCTCAATCAATTTATCACAAAAAATATTTTGAATAATGAAGATTTTAGGCTATTATTGGGCTAGAATCGGTTTAAATTAAAATTAATTGTACTTCAAATAATCCAGAATAATGACAATTAAAAATTGTAAACTTTCAGCTGGGGATCTGTAGTTTACTTCAAATTAACAACATTTTATTACAATAAATTATAGATATGTGAGTTCTGTTTTATAGTAGGGAAATGGACATCCAAATTCAATCCTAGTTTCACCAGGTCAAGATAAATGATTTAGTGGGTTGGGACAGTAGCTTTGTATGACCACTTTGTAACTTTTTGCTTCTGCTCTCAACTTTTTACCAATTTGTATTTTTTAAATTAACACTTAAATGAGTGACAGTAGATTGTACCCTCTTCAATATACCACGAACTATTAATCAATGTTTTATAGAAAAACAAATTATCTATTCTAGAACAAATGGTTCAAATTACAAATTGTAAACAATAATAGCAAAAATAAAAGAATTCAAAATTATAAATTTACATTAAGAATAATTTGCAGATCATACATTACACATTCCTCGATTTATGACGTGGTTCTGTTCCAACATCTCCATTCTAAGTCAATTCTCTGATGTAAATTGAGGACTTTTTTAATTCTTGATTTGTTTTCTATTTTAATATTTTCATAAATTAGGTTTCTATTTAACTTAAAACGGTTAAATTTAAAGCTTTCCTCTCCTTTTTTACATTGGAATTTTCATTAGTAGTATTATTTCTCTTATTGGACATGAAAGAGTTACGACAAGATATAATATTAAGGCTTTGCTTGTCAACTAATGTTGATGCTGCAATGCATATACAAAAGAAATGTGATATACGGGTATCCTCACTATACACGTTTTCTCTATAATGTGATTTTAAAAAATAAATTAATTTTTTAAATTAAAAAAAATTTTGTTTAAAAATTGACTCATGGATGAACTGCTCGAGTACCACTTATCAGAGCTCAACTAATGAAGAGCTTCTGCAAATAGAAAACAATACAAATGATGAGTCAGGAGCCCTTTGTGGCCGAGCCCATCAGACAACTTTCAACAAAACAAATGACTGAATTTTTTAAACATTGTCAGTGCTGTCAGAATAATTGAAGAAAATCATCCTAATGAGACTAGAAGAGCCAAAGTTGCAAGAGAAATTCAGAATTCTTTGGCTTACTACAAAGAACTTTATAGAGAGAGGAAGAATGCTGCCTGTCTGCTGAGTCTTGACTGTTTCATTAAAAAAATGTGATGATATGCTGATGATCTTCAAGAGAGCAAGAGTGATGATTCAGACCCAGTCCATTCAACATTGAATGAATTTAATTAATGCAAGTCATAAAAAAATTAAATACTACATAATTCTGACAGTCTTCAATTCATTCATTAAAATTTAATCTTTTGTTCATAAGTGTAAAGTTTTCATTTTTTTTTTTTTTTTTTTTT
>AYEL01089024.1:0-11433 GCA_000484575.1 Olivierus martensii | reverse complement strand
TGCCTGATGCGTCGCGAGGCAGAAATTCTCGACAATAATCCAAGAATCTTATGTAGGTGCGCTTTGGATCACTTTAGCTGGATTATTGTCGAGAATTTCTGCCTCGCGACGCATCAGGCAGCGCGGCATCGCCTATCTGATGCACTTATACAAATGCAAGTTGGAGTTGGTGACACAATGCACTTGATCGCTTCGGGTAAAGTAAAATTTTACCTTTTAAATTGATATATTGCTGTCTGTATTATAATAATTTATTTTATATGTATATATTTAAGGTTTTAATAAAATATTTATTTTGGCCAATGTCATTAATATATCGGTAATTAAAAATCAAAGATCGCGTAATTTATCAATTTCAAATTTTTATGAAATTTTAAGCGCTAAAGTCAGGGGATAGGCTTATACACGGATCAGCTTATATTCAAGTATATATGGTATATTAAATAAATTAAATACATAATATTTTTTACAAAACAAATTTTAACAAATAAAAATAATTATCTAATTACTTATAGTACAAGTCATTATTTGTGTGCAAATATTTAAATATTGACAAATTTGCATAAAAATGAATGAAGAAGAATCTGAAATGAATATACATTACTGTATATTGAAAATGCGATGCATAACATAAAAAATCAGTTCATGGCTGCTTGACCATATTGTGATGATAGCACTGGCCCTTCTGGCATTTGCCAGAATGCCCTTATGGCCAGTCCATCCTGTGTCATGCTTTAAAGGTAATGGAAATTACTTTTTTATAAAAGACAGTTAATAATTCATAGATATGTCTGCAATTAGTTTTTTAATGCCTCATCTCAATCATTTGCTAATTATTAATCTACTAAATCATTACATGCTCCATGACGTAAACAGAATTATTAAATTGCAGTGCAACTCTTAAGTTCTTACTACAACTCATCTACATTCATAGAGATCAGCCAGATTGTAGAAGATAGAGTATGGATTAGTCAGATGTGGATGCCTCAAATTTTCAAGGGATAAGATTCTAATTCAATCCCAGGTCCTCTGGTTGAAAAGTCAAAGCATTTCTACCCAGCCTATTGTCCTATGTGCATTATAATTGAATACAATTTTCATAGACAATATTGTTTACTTGAATTAGCACTCATATAAATAATGGTTATTGAATTTTTATAACTACTATAAGTTTCCATCTTGTTTTCTATCTCTTATGAAATGTAAGAAAACAGGACTTACTATACATATTTATGTACAAACTAAGAATTTTTTGTGAAAAAATTTTGCCTATAAATTAAGTGGTGTCATATAGAATACACAGAGCAATTAAAAATTAAAAAAATTTTCAATTTTTGCTGTCTTAATCATACCTTCACACTTGCCACCACATTTGTTCCTAATAAAAAACATTATCATATAGATTCTTTTAGATTTTTTGGTTAAAAACATTTGGATATGTGATATACATAATTTTTTTGTAATTATTTAAATATTGGATATGAAAAAAATGCAACTGGAAATATATAAAGCAATTATGCTGCATTTCTCTTTTTTTTTTTTATTAAAATCATGGAAACACCCATGTACCACAATGTATTCCATGGGAAATTACACAATAATATACACAATAATAATAATTATACAATAATAATACACAATAATGCCAAAAACAACAGAAAGTAACACTACAAAATTACAATTGCATTTCTCTTTGAGCTATTAATCTGTATTTTTATTCTTTAAAATATGTATTTCTTCTCAATTTTTTTATTAAAAATATATAGATGTGAATGAATGTTCATACTTAAATACATTCAAAAATATTAATTTATTAGATGCTTCGCAAATAAAATCAGAAATATTTAGCCCAATCTTTTTGAATGAGCAGACATGATGCCCATTAATGTACATATCATCAGGTAACATTAAATGGGAATGTAATGATCTATGTAGGGATATTTCTGAACAACAATTTGTGCATTTTCTAATAAATTATGATCATTTTATTTAAGAAATATGTGATGATTATTTTAGAGCTGATTTTAAACATCAAATTTGTCCTATTATGGATCTTATGTTTACTAACCAGCTTTCCATTCCCATCAGTTATGGCAAAATTTTAGTTACAGTCAAACCCCGATAAGACACCCCCTATTAAGCCACCATCCTCACTGAACGATGTGATGATTATTTTAGAGCTGATTTTAAACATCAAATTTGTCCTATTATGGATCTTATCATCCTATTATGGCTTTCCATTCCCATCAGTTATGGCAAAATTTTAGTTACAGTCAAACCCCGATAAGACACCCCCTATTAAGCCACCATCCTCACTGAACAAGAAATTTGGCAGAATGGATCTTCACTATGTTAATGGAATAGGCAAATCCCGATAAGATGCCATCCACCAGGGAAAAACTACAAGAGAATACAAAGGAAACTTATGCTGAGAAAGTGGTAAAGGGAGTTAATAGTCCAAGTCAACAGAAGCTGCCCTCAGGGTTCTTGCTTGGGCCCTTTGCTGTGGAACATCCTCTTCAACAGCATTCTTGATAACAATCTCCTACCTGATGGATCTGAAAATCATTGGTTTTGCAGACAACACCCTTCTCCTCCTTAAACATAAAAACCGTGACACACTTAAAAAACTGGCTAACATTGCTGTGGAAACTCTTCACACCTGGAGTATCAAACATAAACAACCAGTTAATATTAATAAATGCTCCACCATTCTCTTTGGAAGGAAAGGACCACTAATCAAGAAACTCTCAATCAAAATCGATAATAAACTCATCCCACAAAAAGATACTTTGAAATATCTGGGTGTCGTCATAGATAACAGACTTTCGTGGAAACACCACATAGACTTTCTTTACAAAAAATCAATTACTACTTTTCATGCTCTACAAAATATTGCTAGGAAAAATTGGGGATTAGACAAAAAGTTGGTTAGAATTACTTACAAGGGAGCCATCGAACCTATTCTAATCTACTCTGCTGCAATTTGGGGAACAGCATTGACCAAGTCCCACCTTTCTAGAAAACTTCTCTCTCTTCAAAGACTTGTGGCTATTAACATTACTAAAGCATATAGAACTGCCCCCACAAATTCTCTCCTTGCCATCAGCAAACTTACTCCCATAGATATTCAGATTTTGGCTTCCATGAACAAACAAATCATCAACAATTTTGACCTGAATAATAAACACCATAGAGACAAACTCTATGAAATCAGTGATGACCTCATTTCTAAAATTACTACTGCTGGCATGGACAAACTTACCAATAACATTTACAATCATCCTGCTAGGCAAACTAATATTCTTATACACTTTTATTATGCCAACCCACTGAAAAACATGGTATCTTCATTTACACTGAGGCTCCAAAATCAATGATAAGGTTGGCGCAGCTTTCATCGTCAAGAACTTCCACAACAGAACCATTTACCAGGTGAAGTACAAACTCTCTGCCTATAACACCATTGTCCAAGCTGAAACCTTCACAATATTCAAACGGATACAATACATCAAAAACAACATCAACCAGCATAGCAATTACCGGCCACGGAAATTTCAAGGCTTATCTTAAATGTTTTGCACTCAACACTGAAGACCTTTGTGACTCCAGAACTCAGGAAATTCAAAACACTGAACACTATCTTTTTAACTGTGACAAATTTCTTGACAAGAGAAGACAACTTGAGAGGATTACCATCATGGCTGGATTCAACTGGCCTTGCAAACTGCAGAACTTTATTGAAAATAAAGAACTCTTCAAGGCTCTAAAGAACTTCCTTAACAAATCTGCAGCTCTTAAAGTGCAATTTACCTCTAGAAGGAACTAACTCTGAACAATCACTCTTACATAAGTGGACAACTTTTCTACTGTTCTTCTTTACTTGGTCATTACTATTGACTTTAGTTTTATGTAAGATTTAATCATCTTGACAAAGCCAGACTACTGTAATCACCAATGTATTTAATGTAAACCTTTGATTACTGACTAATAATCTTCCCGATGTAGGCATTCATGAACCCATCAATCTGCTGGTTCCCTACCTCTTTTCATCTAGTGTGCTGTCCACTCCTACAGACAGCTTTCTTTAAGCTTTACATAATAAAAACTTCTACTTCTTCTTCTTTCCCTGTTGGGCTATACCTTGTGGTTCAGCCCTCTATTCCCATGAGTTTGAATTTAAGTTTAGTCTAAATTGTTATTGGTTTGTATTATAATAATTTATTTATATGTATATATTTAAAGTTTCAATAAAGTTTTAATAAACAGAACATCTAAAATAGTTGGGCAGACTATTAAAAATGATAGACTTATTTCAAATGGAGCACAAGATATTCTTATAAATCCTAAAGATGAGGAGGACTTTCCTCCACTTGCTAAACAAGGCCTGGAAGAAGAACTCAAAAAGGCAATAAAACCTAGTGCCCTTGGTATTACCATTGGTGGATTATTTCAAACTAAACAAGGACTCTGTGTTAGAGTGGCTAACAAGAATCAGGGAGAAAAACTAAAAAAAGCCATTAAAAATGTTCCGAAATTGGCTGAGAAAATAAATATAAGAGTATCAGACAAAAAGGCACCAAAAATAATTTTATTGAATGTCCCAGATAACATCAAAAATGATGAAATTACGGAGGAAATTTTCAAACAAAATGAACATATCAAGGAAAACATCTCTTGGGAAAATTCAAATTAGAAAATAAAATTCTAAACTCTTTTAAAACATCTAGAACAGGAGAAGGAAAGAGACACATTGTTTTGCCGACAACAACAGAGAGCAGAAAACTAATATTACTTAAAGGAAACATCGGCTTGTCCTGGTCTATAATCAAGGTGGATGATTACCTACCGGTTGTTAGATGTTTCAATTGTTGCGGGTATGGACACATATCCAAGAACTGCGAAAAACAACATTGTAGTTACTGTAGTGGGAAGCACAAGTTTAAAGATTGCAAAAAACAGGACAGGGAACCAACCTGTCTAAATTGCAAGGAAGCAAACAAGGGGGTTCCAGAGGAACAGAAGTATGACAAGTCCCATAACGCATATGCCTGGTATTGTCCTATTCTAAAAAAGCAAAAGATTCTTGCTGTAAAAAGAACAAACTACAATTAAAAAGTTTGAATTTGGAAAGGAAAGAAATCATTACTGATGGATAATTACAACAATAACTTTCAAGGACTGAAAATTTTGCAAAATAATCTGCAAAGAAGCAGAGCTGCTAATAATTATATAACTAAAAGTGCACTTGAAAAGCAAATAGATATCGTTGTATTTCAGAAGCCTTTCAAAATTAAAAATGAAATTGCTCTTCTTAATATAGGTAACGTTCTTCCAAAAAAAAACAAAACTACAACGTAAAGACGGGATTTATTGGAATAAACAAGAAAATTGATTTGATGATCATGAGCCAATACTGCAATACAAATTACACGACTGTGTGTTGCCACGAAAGAAATCGAATTTTACTTAACATCAGTTTATTTTTCTCCAACTGAGGAAATTGATGAAGCTCTAAATAACTTGGCCACTCTGCTTCAACACCTAAACGATGAAGCAGTGTGTATTTGCGGAGATATTAATGCTAAATCACCGGTCTGGAACAGTCTAGTCGAAGATGCTAGGGGAAGGGAAGTTGTTGACTTCATGTACCAATATGATTTAGTTTCCTTGAACGAAAGCGAGTTTCCAACTTTCTCTAATGAAAGAGGACAAAGCTGGATAGATGTTACTCTTGCTAACAGGAAAATGATGGAATTTGACTTACATTGTTTCACTACAGATAAAGTTTCTTTGAGTGACCACAATCAAATCATGCTAGATGTAAGTATTAGGAAAACAGATTTCAGGGATAATAATACCAGAGATGTAAGAACAAATTGGGATATCTTTAAAAACTATCTTAGAGATAGCTGGAAACCCTATTTAATAGCAGAAATAGTTACCAACAAGGATATAGATGAAAAGGTAGATGATCTTACCAATTTAATAACTAATGCCTACAACCAACCAACTATTAAAAAGGAATGTAAAAAGAAAAAGAACGCATGGTGGAATGCTGAACTAACTAAGAAAAGAAAAGAAGTTATAGACAAGAGGAAAAAATTTAGAAGAGAAAATGATGAAAACAGGAAACAAATATTAAGAGTGGACTATATTAACACCTTTAATAACTACAAAACTAATTACAAAAAGTAGAAACGAGGCATGGAAAAATTATTGTACTAATATTTGTGGAAAAAATCCATGGTCAAAGCCATTCAACATTGTCAGGAAAAAATATAAAAATGCAGAAATTCCTGCTAGCATTTGTAAAAATGGTTCTTTTACTGACAATATTGAGGACACTATTAAAATAATTTTGCAGACCTTATTTCCTGAAGATGATAAAAAATTGGATAATGATTATCAAAGAGAAATTAGAGAGCAAAGTCAAGGGATTCCAAAAAGTGATGATGATGTTCTTTTTACTTTTAGAGAGATTCAAGAAATAATTAAAAATATAAATAATAAAAAATCAGCAGGACTCGATAACATTACTGGAATAATGGTTAAAAACACTTATGAAGCCATTCCATTTGCGTTTGTATTGTTGCTTAACCTTTGCCTTGAGAGGGGATACTTTCCTAAGAAATGGAAAATGTCCTCGGTCAAATTAATACAAAAAAAAACAGGAGACTTGTACTAAACCTGAAGACTATAGAGCGATAAGTCTAATCCCTATTTTAGGGAAAATACTTGATAAATTAATGATTGAAAGAATTCATTGGTTCCTGGAAGGAAGAAATTTCTTTCATAAAAACCAGTATGGTTTTAGGAAAAATGTAAACACGACTTTGGCTGTGAAAAACATATTAAATTTTATTGAAAAAGCTAAAAGAAGGAATAAACACACAGCTTTAATTAGCATAGATTTTAGGGGAGCTTTCGACCATGCTTGGTGGCCCCTCATCCTATCAACTCTCAAAAATGAAAATTGCCCTAAAAATCTTTTCAAACTCCTAGGGAGTTAATTCATGGACAGAAGAAATGTAGTAAGTCTTAACAGCTATGAAATTATCACAAACAGTACTAGAGGTTGCCCTCAAGGGTCATGCTTGGGCCCGATTTTATGGAACATTCTATATAACAGCTTGCTCATTAAAGAAAGAGAGCTTCTGGGGGAAGCATTGCTACAGGGATTCGCAGATGATACTGTCATCCTACTCACTCAAAAGAACAGGAACACTCTACAAGATATAAGTAATACTGCAATGAATATTTTTACAAATTGGAGCAATAATACAAAACAGCTGATAAACATTAACAAATGCAATTGTATGGTGATAGGAAAAAACAGCCACTTAAGAAACAACTGTTGATAAAGATAAATGGAGAAAGGATCCTCTTTGTGAGGAAAATTAGATACTTGGGAATTATCCTAGATGAGAGAATGAATTGGAAGGAACATATAAATTATATTTGCAATAAAGCAAATAAGATATTAAATGATCTGAGATATATTGCTACAAAAATTCTGGGGACTTTGCAGTGAGGCAGTAAGGACAATTTATTTGGCCACAGTTGAGCCTATACTTATCTATGGGGCTTTAGTATGGAGTAAAGCAGTTGATAAGATTCATGAGAGGAGAAAACCTCTCTGTGCAAAGGAGGGCTGCTCATATTATTTGTAAGACATATAGAACGGCTCCCATAGCAGCACTGTTAGTTATTGCTAAACTAATACCTATTCATTTAAAAATTAAACTTCCAACTGAAAAAGAGAGAATTAAAAGAGGTAAAACTGAAGAGATTAAAAATTGCCAAATCATTGATACTAAGGAAATCATAAATTTTGGACTGGATATTTCTGAAAAAAAAGGCAAACACCCAGCAGATTCTTTCATAGAAAATATTCACTTCAGCACCCCAAAAAATGAAAACGGTACTGTAATATATACCGACGACTCAAAAATTAAGAACGGAGTGGGAGCCTCTATTTGTATTTTTAACTGGGACAAAATTATGTTTCAAGGGAGCTACAAACTACATGATCATTGCACAATCATGCAAGCCGAACTTTATGCCATCTTTAAAGGAATTCAGATTGCTAAAGATAAATTCCCTGGTAGGGAAATTAAAATTATAACTGATAGCCAAACGGCATCAGTTATAATTTTAAATCTACTTTGTTTTTGTTTTAAAGTAAAAAGCTTTAAAACAAAAACAAAGTAGATTCAAGATAGCTGAAGACATTAAAGAACTTATAAAGAATACTGAGAATACTTTCAATATACATTTTTACTGGGTCAAAAGTCATTCTGGAATAAGAGGTAATGAGATTGCGGATAGGTTGGCCAAAAGAGCTGCTTTAAACAATCAAAAAATAGTTTATGACACAGTACCGATTAGTCTTATTTGGAATAAGATTAAAGACAATATTCTTCAGGAATGGCAGGAAGAATGGAAACGGGAGGAGACAGGAAGGAGCACATTTTCTTTTATTCTCATTAGAGAATTTTTAAAAAACAAAAACTTTAAAATTAATTATAAACTTAGCCAGCTCTTAACGGAACACTGCAATTTAAATTTTTATTTGAACAGGTTTAGACTTAAACAGGTTTAGTCTTAAACTCCTCGTCCCAAAATGCTGATCACTATTTGTTTGACTGCAAAAAATTCACACTTCAACAAGAAAGGTTTCAACAAAAGGTTCTTAAGGAAGAAAACAGATGGCCTTGCAGAAAACATAAATTGATCAATAATGCAAATCTCTTCAGAGCACTACAAAACTACCTAAGGGACACAAATCAACTGGATATTTCCTTCCAAAGTAATTAATGTCACATATTTCTTCTGATCTGGTTGGAAAACTCGGTGGATACTTTGAACCTAGGAATGGATGCTGAAGGACTGAACTCATTGGAGGAAGACTGATATTTGCAATAGTGAGGAGGTTTCAACAGTGTTGAGAACTTTTCAAGAGTGTGGAGACTTCTTTCCATATGTCTTTAAATTGTTTTATTTTGGTAGATAATTTTCTTTTCAGGATAAGAACAATAAAAAGGAACAGGAAGATGATGACTCAGACTAATCACCTTGGGGATTGAAGAGGATAAACAATCAAGATTGTGGAGGCTTCTTTCCATCTGTCTTTTAGATGTTTTATATTAGTTGAGATTTCTTTTCAGGATAAGAAGAACAAGAAGAAGGTACAGGAAGATGATAACTCTGTCTGATCCCTTCAGGGATCGATGTGGATAATTAAACTATTGGAAGAAGATGAGACTTCTTTTCATCTGTATAACAAAACATTTTATTTTACTTATTTAATTTTATTTTGCAGATTGTTTTTAGGTTTTTCTTTATAGCATCTAATTTTAAGCAAAGAAAATTGAGCCGATTGGAAATACAGAAGACAGCTGAAGCTTTCTCATGCTCTATCATCGACAATGCTTCTTTTCTTGAAAATGGATCTAGAAAATTGAAAGAAGATTGTTTTTATTTTGGTTTTGCGATACTGAAAGTGATTGTTTGACCCCTTTGAAAACAGTGTCCTACTGAAGCTTATAAGAAGCAGGGAGGATGCAAGAGTTGATGAACTTAAAATTCAGAACTGGATTGTGAAATGTGTGTGTAAAACTGATTTTAAATTGAGAAGTTGAAAGAAGATAGATGTCAACTTGGATTTTCAGCACTGCTAGTAAGTTTTTGTTTTTATATAAAAGAGTGTTCTACTGAAACTCTACTATAAAAGGACTTTTCTTAAGACTATTGTGAATGGAGTGCTAAACTGATTTTGTTATTTAAAGTGTATTGTTATCAGTGCATCTTTTCATCTGTTAATTGATTTTTAAAATTTTGCTTGTTTTCAAGCCTTGATGCTCACTGTAAATTTGTATATATTATAAATATACTGCAGGGCTCTGAGGTCCTGGGGGGTTTTTGTTGCTTCTTCTCTCTTTCATCTAGTGACATACCACACTTCTCCTGGTAGGACTTTCATACTTACCTTTAATTTTCTAACTCTTCTCACTTCCTTTTCGTCCTTCCAGGGTAATACAACGGAGTAAGCCCATCTAACTTTTTCATTATACAATTATAGAAGTAGAAATGTCTAAACAAATATTCTTTTTGGTTATTGCTTTTTTCCTTGTTAATCCACCATGGCCATGTAAGGTGACTTACATCCCGAAGTTCATCAGTATTGTATATACAATATTAAAAGTTTTTTGGGTTCATTTGTAACCAGTGGGTGGAAGAGATGGAGTTAACAGTTAATCATGTGTCTCTTTAAGCCTAGTTCATACCTTGGTTGTAGAAAATTTAAGATCATAATAACCAGATCGTTTCCATCATTTATTATATTACCAAGCAAATAAGGATACTGTACAGTAAGCTGTGTACATTGTGTTTTATTGAGAACTCAAAGTAGAAAATCAGAACAACAGATGGATATGTTTTCTATATAGTACTGTACATATACAGTACATATAAATAATACTGTAAAGTATACAGTTTTTTAGAAATGTTAAGTTTGGTTGCTGAATATAAATGTATTATATTTTATTAAATTTAATAAATTTGGAGTTCATCTTCATTTCTATATTACATGTGTTTTTGATAAATCACCAACCCAGATTAGCTCCAAAATCATCCCTAAATGGATGGTGGTGTTTTATCGGGGTTTGACTGTATATGTTTTGATTCTGAATTTTTTTAATCATGAGATTTAGAAGTGATAGAAACTTTTAATATTTCTTTGATATTTTCTGTCAAACATCACCTTAATAACATTGTGATTTAGAGAAATGCAATTGGATGCAAAATGACATGATTGCATCCTGCTCTCTATCCAGTTCTCTCTTTGTGTTGCATTGTGATGCGATATTTCAATGTTATAAAACTGAAATTTAATCTAATAATAATTAAATAAAATTTCAGTCTTATAGCATTGAAGAGAAGAACACATAGAGTTTAATCTTGGCTATATTTATTCCAATAATGGATAGTATATGAAAAATTTTTTAAATTATTAAAAATGTTATATATTGATTTAAATAGATAACATTTTTAATAAATTTTACTGAATAATGAATTAAAGATGCCATTCCTTGAAAGTTAGGGAGTTAGCTTATATATAACTATGTACAATAATAACAATAATGTAATAAAAATAATTTTATTATTAAATCTATCCATTTTACTTGTACTTACAATCTTCTTCTCGTCTTTTTACTTCAACTTGTCCATCTATATAATTTCTACCATATGGTCTAGGCAAGGCAGTTACTAATCTATAAAGAATAAAATAATAATAAATGCATATAGATAAATAAATAAATAAAATGCATGAATGTGAGAGTGTGTGTGTTTATATTTATTTATACCAGTTTGTTTATAACATTAGAAGACTAATATTATCTATATTATATTATTAAATTTATATTATGA
>AYEL01089023.1:0-69952 GCA_000484575.1 Olivierus martensii | reverse complement strand
TTATTAAATTTATATTATGAAAAATTACACAAAAATTATTTAATTATATTCAGAAAAATATAATAGTTATATAATACAATATTATACATATACAATATTATTCAAAATGTTATTAAAAATATAACTTTGAATAAATTTAAAGTAAAAAATATAGGTAGCCTTGACTTTATGATGGAGTTTGGTTCAAACTCTGCTATCATAAATCAGAGGGATCATAATTCAGAAATGCTCAAAATTTATGGATTGTCCACTACCAAAATTTATTATTATATCCCACGATATCATAATAAACTTAATGAATATAAAAATATAAGAACCAGACACTGAAAGCTCAAGGATTTGAACCCTTTATCAATCTGCATTGACCAATCAAAATTTAACAATAACACTGAAATCATAAGTGGTCATAAATCAAAGCCTACCTGTATTTATTTAATCTTGAATTAAAAATTTATTTAAGTACAAAATGTTAATAAATTAATTCTATTTAAAAATATGGTAACTTACATAAAAGGTGTTTTCTCAAGTGGCCCATAATAATAATAATTTCTTCTACTTACAACTCTTCGCTATAAAATGATTATAAAAATAAAATAAAAAATATATAATTTTTATTAATTTGTAAGTTGTATATTAATGAATAATTATATTCTCTATTATTTCATCTTCTATAATTTAGTCCTACTTCATATAATAAAAAATCTATTAAAAAAATAAGTACTATCAGCAGATAAATATACATTAACAATAAACATATTTACTGCTGATAGTGCTTATTTTCCTGTATTTTTTTTTAACATAATCATATTTATAAATGTACTTAGTTAAAAAAATTAACTAAACCATTATAACTGTAAAACACAGAGATATATGCTATCTTATTCAATTTATAAATTAGTTAGGATTAACAAATTCAAAATGCAGATTATAATAATATAATTAATTAATTAATTAATAAGACTTATATAAGTAAAGTAAAATTAATATATATATTTCATGATATATTGATATGATGTTTAATGTAAGTGTGATATTATAGAGAATGATTAATGTTATAGAGTTTTCATGGCGAACGAAATACGCACTCGCCGATTTATTGTCTATACCAACATTTCTCAAACATTTTTCATTCACGACCCCATTTTTCATTACGAGATTTTTCGCAACCCTTTTTCATTCATGACCCCATTTTTCATTACGAGATTTTTCACGACCCCAAGTATTAAATATAATGAAAATCCGATATACTAGAGTAGCGCTTCTCAAACTCTTTTTATTTACATTTTTAATTACGAGATTTATCTGCTAGATCAGCGCTTCTCAAACTTTTTTCATGCATGACCCCATTTCATTCACGACCCCATTTTTCATTATGAGATTTTTCGTGACCCCATTTTTTATTACGAGCGCTTCTCAAACTTTTTTCATTCATGACCCCATTTTTCATTACTAGCTCTCAAACTTTTTTCATTCATCACCCCATTTTTCATTACGACATTTTTTGCCAACTTTTTTCATTCATGACCCCATTTTTCATTATGACATTTTTCCCGATCCCAGGTATTAAATATGAAATAAAACATACAAATACATAAATCATTTATACACATATTTAAATATGAAATAAAACATACAGGTATATAAATCATTTACACACTTAATTAAAATGAACACAATCAAAAAACATACAAGTACATAAATCATTTACACACTTATTAAGATGAACAATAACGTACAAGTATATAAGTCATTTACACACTTATTAAGATGAACACAACCACGAACTACATTGAAAATACATATGTTGTCATACGTTAAATATTGGACGTTAGACTGAAAATTCATATGTTGTCATACGTTAAATATTGGGCGTTTGTAAATTTACATATAAACTGAAATTCAAGTATTTGAATTTAATTTTTGCGACCCTTATAAACTGAAATTCAAGTATTTGAATTTAATTTTTGCGACCCCATTGAAATTCAAGTGTTTGAATTTAATTTTTGTGACCCCAGCATTTCGCTTCGCGACCCCATTTGGGGTCACGACCCATAGTTTGAGAAACGCTGTTATAGAGGATGCTAAATTTTGAGGGAAATGGATTTCAAACTTATCTTTTACTCTGTATATAGAGCATACACTTGCAAAAAGAAAATTATAGCTTTCCTGTTTTATAAAATATAAATAAATAAACTTCAACCTGCTTCCTAATTAATTCTGAACAGGAAAAAACTTTTATTAACAAACAGTAAAACGTTTTTGGTCTATTATAAGACCTGCATCAGTACACAAATGATGAATAGAATTTGAATAGTTAAGGTTAGAACATATTTAAATCAAAAGTCTAGAATACATTCAAAATTATATCATGTAACATTAACATACGAGTTTACATAAAGATTAAGCTTTTCTATTATATACTTGTTATGATATCATTAAATAAATTATTATTAACATAAAATGATTTTAAATATTATAAATTATAACTATATTTATAATTAAGATTAAACTGACAACTAGGTACCAAATTAAATAAAATAAAATCTGAACTAGCTTATAGCACCTTAAATAATACTAAGAAAAGATATGTCAAAAAAGCTCAAGTGGTTAATAAAAACACATCCGATAGATTGACCTAAGGATCATGACATCTCAGACGAAATTGTCTCCTACTGCCCCCGAGAAGTCACTGTTTTCGTCAAGAAGCATTAAAGTTTGGCCCAAACTTTGTAGTAGACGACCACTGCAGCCTAGCCAATGCCATTTGCGGAATCGAAAACCACCTTGCAGCAATTGACTTCATCGATGTAGAGAAACAAAAAATAAGATGGATGGCAGTCTGTTTGTATCTGAAGTCTGGGAGTCAGCCCAACACAGATCGTCTCGCAACTGCAAGAATGAAACAGTGCATAGAACAGGCATGCACGTGGCTAACTGAAGAAAAAATCATCGCAACCAGAGCTGACAAAAACAAGAATGTTGTCCTTATCCCTAAAATCGGAGTATCATAGACTACTCATTGAGTATACAAGTAATACTAAGTGTATTGTGTCAGGTATCGACCCTACAGATAAAATTAGAAGAGAAGACCATAAAATATGTAACCACTGGAGGTTCCGTCCTTCATCCGCAAGTGCAGACAAACGTATAATGCTGCTCCGAGACTGTTTGGTTACATCAAGTGCCACAAGCTTTCCCTGGAGATCTGACCCATCATACAGATGGGTCAGATCTCCAGGGAATGCTTGTGGCACTTGCATCATCCCCACAATTACAGGAGATCTGACCCATCTCCAGGGATGGGTCAGATCTCCTGTAATTGTGGGGATGATGATACTGTGGAACACATTGTTTATGACTGTATCTTCTTTGATTCATGGCGGAGAAAGCTGATAACACATTTCCATGAACAACTCATAACCTGGCCAGTTCCATTACATATACTTTTTAATGATCAACAGACAGCAAATCTCACTAAATCATGCTTCATTGAATCCTCAATAAAATATGGTCCAGCGAACAGCATCATTTAGTACTTTCTGGGCGGTGACCTTACATGTTTCCTCCAGTTTTGTTTTTTGGCATGGCGTCAAAATTTAAATTTAAATTTAAACCTTTTTCTGAGGGATTTGAGTGGAAAGGGGCAATCAAAATTTAGCCACCAAGCTTACCATACAAAAGAAGACCCATCATACAGAAGTATACGGCCCCAACTTACAAGTTGGAGAAATCACTGGCCAAGTTCATTAAAGTCCAGAATGCTGGATATCCGCTCACTGTTAACAGTTCACTGGAATTTAAACAAAAACTCGAGAAGATTAGTCCATACCTTAATGACCTTCTTGTCACTCTATATTTTAACTCTCTCTACTCAAGCCTCCTATTGGAATCTGCTGTTTTAGAACTCAGAAACTTACTGTGCCACCCATCTACCACACCAGAGGAGTTTAAAATCCTATCCGATCTCGCCCACCTTGTTTGCAAAAATGCTTATTATAGGTATGACAGTAGATATTTCATGCAAACTAGAGGCACCCCTATGAATTCCCTTATAGCCAGAGAATTAGCCAAAATCTTCTCCCTTGATGGCATCTCCACCTTGTTGTGGTGAGAGAGCTTGCATATTCCAAGGATCCTGAGAGCTATGCCGGTGGTAGCTTTGCTACTGTTAGGGTCTCCCATGTCGGACAGGTCAAAGGTGAGGGGCCAGACTAAGAGAGACTCTGCCCAAACTAAGGTGTAAGGCATCGTGCTGAGAGTGTTGAGTGGCACTGGGGTAGTAAAAGATGTAGTGTCGTTAACGATCCCTTCAGAGTACCAAACAAAACCCTGTAGTAGTTAGCCTTCCGCCTGTATTAGAGAATAACCGGGCGGTGACCTTACATGTTTCCTCCAGTTTTGTTTTTTGGCATGGCGTCAAAATTTAAATTTAAATTTAAACCTTTTTCTGAGGGGGCTGCTTCTCCACCTCATCGCAGGGGTGGTGATCCTGGTACCTCACCTGAGGGTGCTGGGGTCACTGATGTGCCTCCGGTTGGTGGGACGGTGGAGCAGTCTCCTGGTGTTATTTCTGCCTCTGGGAGTAGATATAGTCCGTAAAGGATGCATTTGTCTGGAGCGGCTAGGCAAAAGCGAAGGAGGGCTAGGAGGGAACCTGCTGGTGCTGGTGGCTCTCAGCTACCACACGGTACTTCCCAAATAGCTTCTCTGAGTGACTCTCTTGCTGACAACCCTGTTGTTAGCAAAAGAACCAGATCTCAGCTGTCCACCCCTTCTGAGGAGGTGAGGCCTACTAAGCAGTCCCAGCGCTCACGACCTGGAACTTATACGGAAGCTGTAGCTTCTTTTCGGTTAGCCATCATCAAGGAGAGTTTTCCGGATTCCAAGATGGTGGCTGCTGAGGTAGATCTTATTTTGGATAAGATCCTGAGTGGCGTGGATGGAATAACTTCTGGGGAGACCTTGCCACAGCTTAAGGGGTATACCTTGGACAGTGGTGCACTCATTTATACTTGTATAAATGAGTTCAACCGTCAGTGCCTTACTCGGCTCTTGGATGGGTGTATTCTTGGATGGGATTCATTTAAGAGTCATTCCTGTGATGAACCTGCCCAAGCCTGTGAAGATGGCCTATCGTACTGCTGACATACGTACGAAGGATGTGCACCAACTTTTTGCTCGACTCCAAGTATTCAACCCGGGGTTCAAGACTGAACACTGAAGGGTCTTGGGTCGTAGTAGGGATGCTAAGGGACAGAGTTTTATTCTGATGGTTGATCTTGCTTCGGCAAAGGCCATCAAGGCGGCCAACTATAAGGCTTTTCCTGAGGTCAATCAAGGTACCTTTAAGGTACTTTTGGATCCTAATTCCAAGTCTGGGAGATTGATAGCTTCGGTGATTGCTCCTGAAAAAAGACATGAACTGGTCGAGCTCGCTGATAAGGATCGTGCTTCCGGGGTACCAGTGGTCCTTCCGACACCCAGTCTATGGAGGAGGGCATGGAACTTTGCCCACCTTAGGCACCTGTAATGTCATGGGCCTGAAGTTGATTCAGATCAACCTCCAGCACTCCCGAGCCGCTTCCGCCCTTTTGGGTCGGCTACTCATGGGGGCTGCTATGACCTTGCTCTTTATTCAAGAGCCCTGGCACTATAAGGGCTGAATACGCTTCACTGTAAAGAAGGTGAGTTGTTTTCTTTTACTTCTTGTACTTCCAAGAAGGTAAGTTGTTTTCTTTTACTTCTTGTACTTCTGATAGTGGTCTTCTGACTTGTGTTTTCATAAGGAATAACTTACGTGTTTCACCCATCTGGGATTTCTGTTTTAGGAATCTTACTACTGTTTGGGTGAAGCTAGCTGAGGGGGATACTGGTAGGGAATTTATTGTTTCCTCTGTTTATTTCCCTTATGATAAAGACGAACTTCCACCAACACCTGAGTTTGGGTCTTTGGTGGAATTTTGTCAAAGAATCATTTTGATTTATTGGTTGGTGTCGATGATAACTCTCATCATGTTGTTTGGGGTAAGATTGGTGTCGATGCTAACTCTCATCATGTGGTTTGGGGTAGCAAAGAAATCAACCATGGGGGAGCACCTATTGGAGTTTCTGATGGGTACTAACCTTTTCATTTTGAATAGGGGTAATGAGCCTGCCTTTGCTGTTGTTAACAGGAGGGAAGTTATTGACCTAACGTTAAGGACTCAGTGTATTTCTGACCTAATTGGGAATTGGCATGTATATTTAACAGGAGGGAAGTTATTGACCTAACGTTAGGGACTCAGTGTATTTCTGACCTAATTGGGAATTGGCATGTATATCGTGAACCTTCTTCTTCGGATCACAGATATATTTGCTTTAATTTACAGGGTATAGCACCTAGTCAGGTTACATATAGAGACCCTCGGAGGACTAATTGTGATTCCTTTAGAGAAGACCTTAAATTTAACTTGGGATGTCTTCAGAGTAGATTTTGCTTGGTATACATTTAGGAGACTGTTTGCTCGGTGGTGGATTTAGAGATGACTGTTGACCAGATTCAACAGCTCTCTTATCCTACCATCAAAATTGTCCTGTCAGGACTGCTCGCTCATCGATCCTACCATCAAAATTGTCCTGTCAGGACTGCTCGCTCATCAAGGCGACTTTAGAGATGACTTTTGACCAGATTCAACAGGCAATCCTCTTATCCTCACCAAAATTGTTTGTCAGGACTGCTCGCTCATCAAGGCGAGTTCCTTGGTGGAATGAATGGCTGGGTAGTCTTAGACGTAATGTTAGGCTGCTTTTTAATAAAGCTAAGAGGATTGGTGATTGGAACACATAGGAGTGCTCTCACTGGTTATAATATGGCCATTAGAAAAGCTAAAAGGTCTTCCTGGAAACGGTACTGTCAGGGAATTGAGGATATACCTGAGGTATCCAGACTTTCGAACATAATGTCTAATGGGGATTATTGCAGGGTTGGGTCTCTTAAGCTGCCTGATAGCAGTATGACTAGCACTTGCAGGGACTCTTTAAAGGAATTTTTTCGGGTACACTTTTCTGGGTCTATTTTGATTGAGGACTCATCCTCCTTGCAGATCCAAGTACCTTGATGGGCGTGATTATCATGCCTCAAGGAAGAATTGCGATCTTGTGAGGGGGATGATTAATCAATCTAACATTAGATGGGCTATAAGTGTTTTTAAGCCTTTTAAGTCGGCGGGACCAGACGGCATTTTGCCAGTGTTCTTGCAACAGGGCATTGATGTCCTGGTTTCCCCTCTTTGCCGTGTCTTTCGGGCCTGTGTGGCTTTTGGCTACGTTCCATGGTCCTGGAGGCAGGTGAGGGTTTCTTTTATAGCTAAACCCAGGCGCAATTCTTACACCGAGGCTAAGTCCTGTCGTCTGATCAGCCTGATGTTTTTAATTGAAGACATTGGAGAGGTTGGTGGATAGGTTTATTAGGGATGGGGCCTTTGTTAAGATCCCCCTTTGCCGCAGCCAATTTGCCTATCAATCTGGCAAATCGATTGAGCATGAGGTTGTTTCGCTCATTGCGAGGGCTATTGGGTAAGGAGATTGCCCTTCTTTCCTTCATATTAAGGGGCTTTTGACTCTACTTCTTTTGAGCAAATTAGCCTTGCTACTCAAGGGGCTTTTGACTACTTCTTTTGAGCAAATTAGCCTTGCTGCTACCAAGCATGGAGTCAGTTCAACGATTATTCGTTGGATTGGCCCCATGCTGAGGCATAGAGTTGTTTTTAGCACACTCTATGAGGAGGAAGTCATGATTCTCACTGACAGGAGATGTCTGCAGGGGGGGTGTTGTCTCCCCTTCTTTGGAGCCTTGTGGTGAATGAGTTATTGGCTTTACTTAATGAGAAGGGTTTCTTCACTGTTGGATATGCTGATGACATATCCATCATTGTGGTGGGGAAGATTCCTAGGACTGTTTCTGAACTCTTTCAGACAGCTCTTAATACAGTTTCTTACTGGTGTAATAGGGTTGGATTGTCTCTTAATCCGGCCAAGACTGTTATTGTGCCTTTTACTCAAAGAAGACAGTTGGTAGGGTTAACTGAGGCGACTTTCTTCGGTAAAAGGTTGCAGTTTTTGACCCAGGTCAAAAACCTTGGCGTTTTGCTTGACAAGGGTTTGACTTGGAAGCCACATGTTGAGTTTGTTGTGGGGAAAGCCTGTAGGGCTCTCTTTGGGCTTGCAGGGGTATCTTGGGTAAGACTTGGGGTCTTAGTCCAGGGCTGTTGTTTTAGATTTATACCATGAATGTGAAACCTATTTTTACTTATGCTGCCATTGTTGGATTTATACCATGATTGTGAGACCTCTTCTTACTTATGCTGCCATTTCTGGTGGCGTCTTACTTAAGACTTGTCAGGCCAAACTTGGAAGGATTCAAAGGCTGGTTTGTTTGGGCATTACTGTGCCTATGAAGACTGCTCCTACTGCCACTCTCAAGGTCCTCTTGTGCATTCCTCCTCTGCATTTGTTCGTTGAGTTTGAGGTCCTCTTGTGCATTCCTCCTCTGCATTTGTTTGTTGATGCGAAACCTAGTGCATTCCTCCTCTGCATTTGTTTGTTGAGGCGAGTGCACGGGAGTCCTCTTGTGCATTTCTCCTCTGCATTTGTTTGTTGAGGCGAGTGCACAGGAGGGCATTTATAGGCTTTCATTCTTCTGGGAGGGAGGATTTCTTGGACCCATAAGATGGAGCATTTGTCTTTTGAGTGGGACAGTGTATCCTGATACATTATAACATTCTTGGGATGGTTAAGCATTACATGGTGCCTAAATTTAACTTCTTCCGGCCCTTCACTGTTGTTTTTCCCAGTTTGGAGGGCTGGGGAGGGGATTTGGGCACAGTATCAAGGGTGGTTTGGTCTGGTTTATGGACAGTTCTAAAACCACTACTGGTGTTGGGGCGGGGTCTACTGCAAAGGGACTCGGATGTTTTATTCCTTTTCCCTTGGGCGGTTTGCCACTGTCTTTCAAACAGAAATTTTTGCTATTTCTGCATGTGTTAGTATTAATCTTGATAGGGATTATGCTGGAAAGCATATCTTTATCCTATCTGACAGTTAGGCTGCACTTAAAGCACTTGGATTCCCGATTTGTTTCAAAACTAGTCTGGGAATGCCGTCTTCTCATTGAGGAATTGGCCACCAAGAACAGGGTACAACTGGTTTGGGTGCCAGGGCACAAGGGAATTGGGGTAATGAGGTTGCTGATAAGCTTGCCAAGAAAGGGGCTTCTCGCCCCATTTTTGAACCTGAGCCTGTCCTAGGCATTGGTTCGGATGTCTTTGGGCCGTTATATTTATGGCTCTCGAATAATTTTTAAATTGTTATGACGGACAGGTTTGGCTCTTCCGTGTCAAAAGTTTGCCGACCCCTGGTATAAATAATTGATTTTGTTTTATAATGGTTTCGTTTATTTTCATTAAAACAAATATATTTTTTATTTCAAGTTTACAACTGTATATTTCTGATTTAATATTAAGATATAAAAAATTAACTGCTGTATATTAATGAGAGTCATATCATCTAATTATTACATTTTTTAAAAATTTTATTAATTGATTAAAGATATTTTAAAGTATAAAACAATTGCTTATTATTTTAAATGAATATAACATATATATATAATGTAATATTTCTGTTCCCATATCATTTTTGAATTATTGAAGTTGGGACCAAACTTAGCATAGAGAAATCCTACGATTTTATAGGTAACATAGGATGTACCAGATCAATATTGCTCCAGGGGTGTGATGCATTTTGTGGTCACAATAAAAATATGCATTTAAATTCTTTAAACTTTTGTTTGAATTTGATATTATATCATAGACACACCAACATGGCAGTATTACAATGTAACAATAAATGATGTCATAAGATATCATCACTATATGATATCACTATGACTACAGAAATGAGTGAAGTCACAAATATAAATAAGTATTTGATCATAATGACACCATTGTTACAGAAAAAATTCTCAGAGTAACACAATAATGTCAGCATTTTATTTTGTAATGGAAAACATTTTGTCTGCTATTTATTACAGAGGAAAAAATCAATGTTATAAATCAATATTTGATATATTGATGTCATGTCTGTGGTATCACATGTCACTTTGGATGTTTCTAATATGATGCTGCAGAAAGGATGATGTCACTGTAATATTATATGCTGGCAAAATCAATATTAAATTGGATGCAAAGAACTAATGAATAATTTTTTAAGTTCTTTAATAAATAAATTATTATAATTTTATTATAAAGTAGCCCAGGATACCCAACATCATGATGATGTAATAGTTAACACACAGATTATATTATGTGCCAAAAATTCCCATACAATGTGAACACTTTATCTAATCTCTAATAAAATTATGGATAGATTTTTATATCCATGATAAGCAGATTTGAACTATAATAATTCTACATTATATTGGAAAATACCAATTTTGGTCAATTGAATTCTTTAAAGTTAAATAATTATTTTATTAAACAACTTTTAATAAAATAATTATCATAATTAAAGGCATAATTAATATATTTTATAAACATAATTGAAATAACAAATTTGAATAATCAACAAATGGATAATTTTGAACTATTGTATAATGTTGATAAGTCAAATTTATTAATTTTTGTTAAAATTTTAATTTATTAATTTGTACTGATTATAAAATTAATTTTGAAAATTAGCATTCTAAATTGTATAAATTATTTTAAGTGTGCTGAATGTGGAAAAGGATTTCATCGAAAGGACTCTCTTTTAAAGCATCCATGTGAAAGAGCCAAAAGTAACAATACTGCTTTTGAAAAAAAGAAGAAATCTAATAATTTAATGCCACTAATATGTGAAATATGTGGATCAATGTTTTCCTGTACAAGTAGTTTAAATGTTCACAAGTAAGAAAGTTTAATTATTTAATTTATAATATAAGATTTCAGTTTTGAGATAAATCTATTTGTCTGTATTTTATATACACAGAAAGATTCTTAATTATAAATCATCCAGATGATAAAGCATTTGCTTACCATCTTGGATGATCTGGGTTCCAATCTGAATCCTATACCTCCAATTTTTTCTGGAGGAGTCTGCGCCTAGCCTGTTGAATTCCATCTTTCAACTTTCCAATTGACACCATTCTGGGTGTTGGCCTTCCTATGGTGAGCTTTAAAAGTGGCTGACATCAGGTGTAGAATATCCCAAGTATGATATGGTGGCATTACTAACAACCTAATTTTAATTACTTGCAAATTTAATAATAATTATAATTTTATTATTATTATTATTATTATATTAACATCAATGTGGGCACGGAGAATCTCCGGAGCGTACAGTAACTACTTGTGATGTTTAATTGTAATTTAACTAACTGTCTGTGTCAGTGCTGAGAAACTTTCTTACTATGTTACATTATTTTCCGATAAAGAATCTGCCCAATATCGATTGCTTTTCTCTCCTTCCTAATCACTTCCGAAAAATCCTGATTCTTTCAGGATTTTTCGGAAGTGATTAATAGCATTGTCGTGGTAGAGATCTCCAAGCCTATTGACTTTAACCTGGTATGGGTGCCATTCTAACAACAAAAAATTGTAAAATCTCTCTTACCTTCTTTAATAAATCTTTGATTTGTTTTACATTGTCTTCGAGTTCATTTTAATTGGGAAAAACTACTGTTCTTCCATTCTTATGCATAAGTCTATGAACGTGCAAGGCCTAAGCCTGTCATTCTGTTAGGTTAGTTAAGCTGAAATATCCTCATGGAATATTTTTATCTGGCATTGACCACTTATAGAGCCGCCATCACACACTGTTTTACATTGTCTTCGAGTTCATTTTAATTGGGAAAAACTACTGTTCTTCCATCCTTATGCCTAAGTCTATGAACGTATTGGGAAAACTACTTTTCTTCCATCCTTACCCATAAGTCCACGAGTGTGCAAAGCCTAAGTAGTCATTTGTTAGGTTAGTTAAGCTGAAATATCCTCATGGAATATTTTTATCTGGCGGTGACCACTTATAGAGCCGCCATCACACAGGCTGACCAACACCCATGATGGGGTCAACTGGAAGATTAAAGGATATTCAATGGTCCAGGCCCAGATCCCTCCTAAAAAATTGGAGGAGTGGGATCCTCCAGAATGGTAAGCCACAGTTTTACCATGCAGCCATCCGGCTGATCTGTCATTCGGTTAGTCTACAGCTACACTACGCAGCCATCCGGCTGATCTGTCATTCGGTCAGTCCAACAGGTCCCTCCAGTTTGTTCTGTGAAGTGTTCATTATCCGAACATGTGTTCGTTAACCAACAGCTACACTACGCAGCCATCCGGCTGATCTGTCATTCGGTCAGTCCAACAGGTCCCTACAGTTTGTTCTGTGAAGTGTTCGTTATTTGAACATGTGTTCGTTAACTGAACATAAAAATCTTTCAAAAAAGTGTTTGTTATCCAAACTGTTCATTAACCGATCACCCACTATATATTAATTAAGACAATTCATGATGTAAAACCTGTGAACCGATGAAATGTAAAAAATAAACACTAATTTTATTATTATTATTATTATTATGAAACAAAAAGAATATTTAAATAATTAAATCATTTTCCCAATAACAAAATTAATTAAGCAATGAGAATAGTTTAATGTATTATAAAAATTATATTATTTTTTTCCTGATTAAATTTTTTAAAGTAATTAAAAATTTCTGGGGAAATTTTAATTATAAATAAAGTATATACAAGGCTTGAAATAATGGTCGCCAGCTTGCCATTGGCGACTAAGAAATTGCAGCTGGTGAGCATGATGAGATAACCTTGGAAATGCTTGATTAATACTTCCCACAATTTATTTTCATGTTTTTTTCTGTGTAGTCCGACTCTGTTGAGAAAAATTCTGTAGTCCTCTAGTTCACGAGAGGGAGCACTTTGAGAGGGCTAAGCCCACAGATTAAGTTTTTATATACATAATCTGTGGGCTAAAAAAATAAACAATAAAAAATTTAAATATTTGAGAATTCTACCAAGCTTCGGAATGGATATATGCAACATTTTGATGGTTAGAATACAGAAAGAATGGGAGAAAAAAAGCTAATTTTCTGAAAAATATTTAATCAAGCTCTTATATCAAATAAATTTTCATAAAAATCTTTTAAAATAAAGAAATTTTGTCAGAAAACATTTAGGAACTATCTTCAGAAATTAATTATATTCCTTTTTCAAAAATCCTAAACACAACTGCAATATTGGACCAAAATGGTCAATATATAATTAAATAAAATATTTATATACTATAAAAAAATTACAGATTGGATGGGTATTGCTACCCGAAATCTTAGTTAGAAAAAGTGAAGAAACTGCCATGCTTTCTATTAAGGACTCCCTCAAGTTCTATTCCTGTTACATCAATGACATTTTTATGATTGTCGATAATAAGGAAGTTGCTAGTAATTTGGCAGCCCATTTCAATAATAACCCATATGGACTAACTATACAGCTCAAGCAACTAGATAAAGAGCAGGTGCATTTTCTGGACATGTATATCACAAAGAAGACTAATTCATTTTCTATTTCCATCTATAGAAAACCCAGTGGCAGACTCAGCCTCATTCACAAGTGTTCCAAAGACGCAGCTAAGTACAATGACACTAGCATCTCCGCACTTATCTGGCGAGCATATAAACTCTATATGGAGGAAGCAGGCGTAGTAAAGGAACTTAAGGTTCTCAAGGAGGCATTCTTAACACACGGATACCCTGGCGGCAAATTCGACAATTTAATCCGCAAGATCCGCACCAAACAATGTAATATGCGGAACGCATTATACGCTCCTATCGATGTTACCACACCCAACCAGGAAACTCTGACCAAGCACTTCCTATCTGTCCTGCGGCACCCTATGTGCTGTGAAGTTTCTAGTATACCATAAAGAGAATTAAAAAATAATACAAAATAATGATAAATAAAATACCACGTTACTTCGAATTTAAGCCGCACTTTTTATTCAAATTTTTAAGACGTAAAATTTGGGTGTGGCTTAAATTCAAAGCGAATATTTTATCATCTTATTTCTCCCGATCTATCACTCCCCAATGATCGGGTTTTTGCTTTACGCTCTATGCATCTATATAGTATTACGACTGTTGATAACAGTTTATTCGGTGGTCCCTGTTCGTAGTTTTCTGATTTAATCCAGTTAATGTTTGATAATAACTGTATGTAGAATCACGTCATATCTGATCAAATTTTAATTATAAGAAAAATCACGAATTACTATAATGCTGTTTATAATTGCTGATAGAATCAAATTGCTACCTTTTATTATTTTAAACAAAAACTGCACCCAAGGAAAGTTTTCCTAAGGGTGTTATAATCAGTGTTGCGGAGTCGGAGTCGGGAGTCGGGGAGTCGGAGGTTTTTGGTTGGAGTCGGAGTCGGATTTTTAAACTGTCCCTACCGAGCCCTCCTCAGTGATTTGAATGTAATTACTGAGGAGGACTCAGTAGAGCCGAAAGTGCTTTAAATAAAAGTTATTTTGTTATTAATGAGAATATTGCTTTTTCTGCTTGATGTGCTGAAATTTTTAAGTTCTATAACATATATATTTCTAAACAAAAACAGTTATTTAGAAATTAACTTTATATGTTATTATGTAATACTTTTGGAATTAACCACCTTCAGTGTGAACAATATTCAAATTCAATTAAACAAATTAATTATAATTCTATTGTAATTCATAAATCTTTATTCATCTATGAGATTTTTTCTGGAACCAAAATGTCAATAAAATTTAATCTGTAAGTTTTTTGTGTATAATCAATGTAATACAGAAGATCTCTGACTTGCATAGTTAACTCATCTCAAAAATTTCTGCATAAACTGAAAATGCATAAATCCAAATCCAACAATACTTAAAATCAATATAGTGGTAACCCTCATATAACACAGTTTCTCTTTAAATGAATACAATTAGAAAATTGCAATAATCTTCACACAACACACTATTTATAGAGCATGGTTTCACTTTAATACTGTTTAGAATTTGCAGCAAATCTTAATTCCATATAACATAGTTTTATACTAAAAGTAAATAAATTCAGCACAATTTTAAAAGTGGAAAATACAGTATATTTTACTAAACTTGTAGATCTTTCAGCTTTATTAAGCCATCTTCAGCAAATCATACATAACGTATAAGAATTCGAACATAAAACTTAGTAAGAACATAATTTAAATTTAAAAAAAAAAAAAACTTCTTATTTACTCGTAATAAGAAGTGGGATGAAATTATACAATAGTGAAATATTAAAGTTATTGTGCGAGAGTTGGAGTCAGATCTTACAAATTTTAGGGAGTCGAAGTCGGATTTTTTTTAAAAGGTGGAGTCGGAGTCGGACTTTATTTGACAGGTGGTGTCGGAGTCGGAGTCAGATTTTTTTTAAAAGGTGGAGTCGGAGTTGGATCATTTACTATCCGACTCAGCAACCCTGGTTATAATTCGAGTACAAAAGAATACATGGATGACAACAGAATTGATGATAGATTGATTAGAACATGTTTAGGAGAAGAGACCAAACATGTTCTAATCAATCTCAATATATTAGGTAGCTTATTATGTATATTAGTACCCATTTAAGTAAATAAAAATGTTTGTTATTTTTCAATACCTATCGTAAAAACATTTTTTTTTTCCAATTTTAAAATCCTACTGCGGTTTAAATTCAAAATAATATGCTATTTAAGGCCAAACACAATTATCACATTTCCAAAAGACGAAACGCTACAGTGTTCCAAAAATATGCAACGATAAGGAATCTAGGCCTAATGCTGAGAGGTGCGGGGTATACAACATACCATTAGTCATTTCTCTAATTGGCGCGGTAAGCTATTACATTGGAATAACCCAATGTCGCCTGAAGGAACATATGCGACAGCATCGGTACAACATTAGCAGCAACAAAGAAAATACGGCTTTAGCACAAGTGGCCTACTCAAAAGACTGGTGTGTTATATGGGAGAATGCTAAAATCATCAATTTGCTATGTTTTAACGAGTTGAGATCCAACTTTCAAGAAGTTTGGAACATTTATCTCAGCAGCAAAGATAAAAATCTAGTCAATTCTCAGGATAAGAATTCTATACCTAGTGCTTGGGAGTATCTGCTTAATCAACAGAACTATAGTATTTAAGGTTTTTACTATAGCACTATGTTGCTAAAGTATTTAAATACCATTGTAATAGTATTTAATTTTTTACTTTATTTTATTTTAATGTGCAAACGCAGAGGCGGATTTAACAGCGGATGCACCAGGCGTGCACCCCGGGCCCCGACAACTTTGCACATTTTTCTAATGCAATTATAATTAGGTACAAGTTTTCAATCAAAAGCAAAACCTGATAGTATGTTTATATTCACTTATTTTCATTAACAACCAAAGCCCAAATACAATGACAAACAATTACCACATGTGGAATACGAATACTACACTATCAACAGTGCAAAAAGTATGTAGTAACTTACTTCACCTTTTGCTATTCAAAATATAAATAGTACATAATATGTTTTATTTATTAAAAACATGGCCAATATGTATTTTTATTCCCTTGATTCCCTCTTTTTTTAAGGGGCCCAATATTTTCTTCTGTGCCCGGGGTCTCAACTACTCTTAATCTGCCACTGTGCAAATGTAAACTTTTGTATCTGGTATCACCCTATTCTGCCCCCTTTTTTGCCTAACATTATATCCAATCTACACAACCTGTTTGTTCCAACTGTTCCCCTGACACTTGGGGGTTTAAAATTATAATTTACACTTGTTTTCACAGATCTCCTGTTCTCTGACAGGTTCTCCTACTAACGCTCACTTTCTCTGTGCAGCTGATGAGAGGCAGTCCAGCTCGAAAGTGCTCCTGCATTTTAATTTTATTTAAGATCCTATAAACTAGTTCAGACTTTATTTTATATTTATAATTATATGATTTTAAATAATATAATTAATAATTAAATAAAAATAATTATAATTAAATGATTTTAAATATTATAAATTATTTAAAGATTATAAAAATATATATTATAACATGTTTCCCATCTCCAAGAACAGGGGAGGGTTTCTGGATTATAATCATTTACAAGATTATATTTTGATCTTCATTTTTCGACCTCAATAGCCTTTAAAGTCGCCATACCGTAATTATTTTTAGGCCGACGTACAATCATGGCTTCTTTCCAGTTAATCATTACATCGTGTTCATAGGCGGTATACGAGAGAGCTGTGCTTAATCTTCCTTGTTGTATATCATCTTTATGTTCAGCTAGTCTTTTTCTTAGGTTACATTTTGTGCAACCTATATATTGCTGGGTTTTTGTAAAGTATGGTTGTAGAGTGTACTGCATATATTCCTGAATTTCTTGACTGTTCCACTAGGCCTTATCATTTCAGAGCTGAGAAAATATTACAATTTCTTTTATAAGCTATTTTGGTGTTAATATTTTTGACTAAATATAATTAATAATTAAATAAAAATAATTATAATTAAATGATTTTAAATATTATAAATTATTTAAAGATTATAAAAATATATATTATAACATGCTTCCCATCTCCAAGAACAGGGGAGGGTTTCTGGATTATAATCATTTACAAGATTATATTTTGATCTTCATTTTTCGACCTCAATAGCCTTTAAAGTCGCCATACCGTAATTATTTTTAGGCCGACGTACAATCATGGCTTCTTTCCAGTTAATCATTACATCGTGTTCATAGGCGGTATACGAGAGAGCTGTGCTTAATCTTCCTTGTTGTATATCATCTTTATGTTCAGCTAGTCTTTTTCTTAGGTTACATTTTGTGCAACCTATATATTGCTGGGTTTTTGTAAAGTATGGTTGTAGAGTGTACTGCATATATTCCTGAATTTCTTGACTGTTCCACTAGGCCTTATCATTTCAGAGCTGAGAAAATATTACAATTTCTTTTATAAGCTATTTTGGTGTTAATATTTTTGACTACTTTGTTAAAGATTCTATGCGCTGTAGGATCATAGGACATGACACACTACATTGGTTTAAGTTGTATTGGTCCAGCATTTGTATTGGTGCTATGGATGTGTTCCTGCCTATATTATAAGTTTCAGAAATTTTATTCCAGGGTCCTCATAGTGTCTTATATGAGAAGCCATATTTTTGGGCTTGAGTGAGGATATAATTAAATTCTTTGTCTCTATCCACTTGTTTGCTGTAGTGAGTATGTGCCCTTTTAAAGAGGGCCCATAATGCTGAGAGCTTATAAGAATATGGGTCAAGTGACCAAGCTGGAATTACATTGAAGATGTAAGTGGCTTCTTATATATGCCAATAACATATTGACCATCTTGTACAGTTACATTGATGTCTAGAAAGTTGAAAGTAGATCTTTCTAATTGGCTGAGAGTAATCAAGAGCACTAAAGTTGTGTCAGTGAAGGTATGAATAATATCCTGTGTTCATTCTTCTTCCATATGATGCAGAGATCATCCAGAAATTGTAATATTTTCTCAGCTCTGTGTAATGATAAGGCCCCAGTGGAACAGTCAAGAAATTCAGGAATATATGCGGTACACTCTACAACCATACTTTACAAAAACCTCAGCAATATATAGGTTGCACAAAACATAACCTAAGAAAAAGACTAGCTGAACATACAGCTGATATACAGCAAGGAAGATTAAGCACAGCTCTCTTGTATACTGCCTATGAACATGATATAATAATTAACTGGGAAGAAGCCGCAATTGTATGTTGGCCTAAAAATAATTACAGTATGGCGACTTTGGAGGCTATTGAGGTCGAAAAATGAAGATCAAAATATAATCTTGTAAATGATTATAATCCAGAAACACTCCCCTGTTCTTGGAGATGGGCAGCACGTTATAATATATATTTTTATAATATTTAAAATCATTTAATTATAATTATTTTTATTTAATTATTAATTATTAATCATATTATTTAAAATCATTTTATGTTAATAATAATTTATTTAATGATATCATAAGTATATAAGAGAAAAGCTTAATCTTTACATAATATAATTTTGAATGTATTCTAGACTTTTGATTTAAATATGTTTTAACCTTAACTATTTGAATTCTATTCATCATTTATGTACTGATGCGGGACTTATAATACACCGAAAACATTTTATTGTTTGTTAATAAAAGTTTTTTCCTGCTATAAAGGCTTGTTTTAACTCAGAATTTGCTATTTTATTTTAAGCATTCTACTGAGAGCAATATATAAATTGATAATTATCACATCTTTTCAAAAATCAAATGTAAACACAGATACAAAGTGTCGTGAAATTGTTGCACAAAAGATGATCTATCTATTTAAACTTTTATTTTTTATTCACGATCAAGATTAATTAAAATATATACAAGATTATTGAACAATATATTTACAAGGTCGAATGATCAGTTGAATAGGTCGATTGATGAGGTTGGTGAGGTTGCGTGTGTACAGTCCAAAAGTTGACCGGAAAGTGAAATCGACTGAGCAAGAGGTTAAATTTCTCTATTTGGGGTCAAAAGTGCAGAACTGTTCTTACTCTGAGTGTTGCCACTACACACACCCCTCCCAGAGGAGCAGTTTAATTAAGTCTCATAGATGTCCATATATCTGGTAGGAAAATGAACTTTGCGTCCAGATCTAGTGGTTTTTGTAGCTGTTGTTTCGTATTATTTTCTGGGAATGGCTGGAAGCGATGTGGCTGTGGATGTCGTGATGGGAGAGTGGTGTTTGGTCTTGGAAGAACTGAATGCCAGGGAGTGAAGAAGGAAGCTGGCTTGATGTTATCAACAGAGATTTGTTTAATGTTGTCTTGTATCTTGATGTCGAAGAATTTATTGTGCCTTTTTATCATTGGGTAAGAGCCTTAATATACAGGTTGGAGAGATAGATGGGAGCAACTGTTGAGGATGAAGATGTGTGAACAATTGTTCAGGTGTATGGAAATAAACACTGGTTTTCATCTGTGAGTTGTGGTAAGTACTGGTTTAAGTGTATGGATGGTGGGACTGTAGATGTCGTACAAAGTTGGAGTGAGTTGAGTGTTTGTAAGCAGGTTGGTTACAAATTCTCCAGAGAGCCTGATGGGTGTGCCATAGATGATTTCAGCTGAAGAGCATTCAAGTCTTCTTTGATGGTTGAGCGAAGGCCAAGGAGGACGAGTGGTAATGCCTCTACCCAAAACAATGACTGAGAGAGATGGCATCTAGGACTGTTTTGATAGAACAATATTGACGTTCAATGAGGTCATTAGCCTGTGGATGATACGGGGTTGTTGTGCTACAGTGAAAGCCAAGGTATCTGCCTAGAGCTTGGAAAAGCTTACTCTCAAACTACCTACCTTGGTCTGTAGTTATTTGTACAGGAATGCCAAATCGTGAAAACCATGAAGTGATTAAGGTCCTAGCTACTGTTTCAGCTGTTTAATCAGAGAGAGGTCAAAGTTCTCCGTTTGGGGTCGAGAACTGTTTTTACTCTGAGTGTTGCCACTACACAAAGCATACTCAGTTATTTATACTGCATTTTTTTGATAGATAAATTTTATACAAGAACATTATTATACAGGAACATATTTTATACAGTACTTTACACTGTCGTAAGGGGCCCCGGGAAAAGTGTTATAAAAATCTTAATAAAAAAGGATATGAAACCAAATTTGTACATGATATATCTTTATGGTTGAGAAATAAAGGTACATTACAAGAGGTGCTGGAAGTGACTTCCCCCACCTGTATACACAGTTCAACATAGCACTGCATGTTTGTGAATGTTGCTGTCAGAGTATTGGGCGTGACTGCCTGAATTTCATGGCGGATGTTCTCACATAACTCGTCGATGGTACATGGTTTGTTCTTGTACACATTACCTTTAAGGTGACCTCACAGAAAACAGTCAGGTGACCGTGGGGCCCATAATCCTTTGGAAATCACTCTGTCAGGGAAAAATGATTGCACTGCAGCCATACTCACTTTAGACGTGTGGCATGTTGCCCCATCTTTGTGGTACCAGCCAAGTGCAGTTCCTCATCATCTAACTGGTTCATAAATTAATGAAACAATATCTAGTACACTTCAGTGGTGACAGTAGTGTCAAAAAAAATTGGCCCGATGATGCGCTGCTGTGATAATGCACAGATCACTATGAATAAAGAGATTCCTCAACGACTGCATGCGAGTTGTCACTACTCCACGTATCCTGACAAGTGGAACCACACTTCATCACTGTACCACGTGTACTGCAATATTCCTGGCCTTTCAGTGATAAATCACTGAAACCAATGGCAGTATGTTAGGCGTTTATCATGGTCAGTTCATATCTGTATCAGTTCATGAACAACTGTAAACTTGTAGGGAATAGGCCTTCTTTCTTAGCAGCTCTGTGACATGTGCTATGCGATAGTCCAGATTCCTGCGATAAACGGTGAAGAGACTTTGTGGGCAATGCCAACAATCATGTCTTTACCTCACCCACACTTTCTTCTGATAACTGCGGGCACCCCCCGCCGTGCAGATCTAACAATGTTCCCTTTGTCTCCAGCTTCGTCACCAAGCCTTGAATGCAGTGTTTAGATGGTTTATGTTGACCACCGAAACATTCTTAAAACAGTCATTGACATGTCTTAAAGGAACCACTTATCCAATATTGTTTCACAAGAAACATGCGCTCTTCCATAAAATATCGATACATCGTCAGAATCAAACAGCACTGGAAGAAGCAAGTTGCACAGAACACCACGAACAGTAAGCCATGCTACACTGAAACACGAGAACCACACACAGCTCGCGGAACCTCAATGTTGCCACATTTCACAGATTTACAGTGCTGCCACGTCGACAAGTTATATGAGAACATCCGCCATGAAATCCGATACTCTGGCAGCAACATTCACGAACATGCAGTGCTATGTTGAACTGTGTATATAGGTGGGGGTGGTCACTTCCAGCACTTCTTATAATGTACCTTCATTTCTCAACCATAAAGGTATGCCATGTACAAATTTGGTTTCATATCCTCTTTTATTAAGATTTTTATAACACTTTTCCCAGGGCTCCTTATGAGTGGGACACCCTGTTTTTGATATTTGACAAAAATATTCTACTAAATGAAACAAATTTTTAAACACGAACAGTGCCAGATTTACCTATAGGCCAACTAGGCTGCGTCCTAGGACCCTGCAATTCTAGGGGCCCCAAAACTATCATTTTTCAACTTTTATAAACTTTTAATAAGAAAAAAAGGGTTTTTATTAAAGTGCTAGATAGAAAGTAAAATTTTAAAGGTTTCGTCACATCCTAGGGGCCCCAAAACTATCAATCAATTTTCAACTTTTATAAATTAATAAGAAAAAATGGATTTTTATTAAAGTGCTAGATAGAAAGTAAAAATTTTAAAGGTGTTTTTATTAAAGTGCTAGATAGAAAGTAAAATTTTAAAGGTTCCTTCTAAGTTATAAGGAGCCTTTAAAATTAGATGTAGCTGATTTGAATTTTTGTTCGTTATAAGTTATAACAAAGTTATATGTTACTTCAGAGGTGATTATTATTTTTAGGGCCCTCAAAGCCTTGCTCGTCCTAGGGCCCCCAAAAATGCCAATCCGGCTCTGAACACGAAACTTTATTTCTAGAAATGTTTTCAACTTTACTATGGGTCTACATTAACTGCTTATGACAACAGCTTAGAAAGGCTTAACTACAATCAAAAACATCTCTGGAAACTTCTGAAAAATGGAACATAAAATAATATGCAAATAACAGAGGAATTTATAAAAACAATCAAGCCAACACAATCATAACTGAATATTAATTAAGATTTTTTCAAAGATACTCTCAAAACTTGGCACTGCATATATTTAAAGCAAAGTTTTTATTTTGTGGCTCATAAAAGCTTATTGCAATTCACAAACACATCATCAATTGCTGATCTATCTTCGAATTTCACTGAAAGAGAAGAGAGTGCTGATCTGCACAGTTACATAGAATCAAAAAGTGGAGCGGGAGAGAGAGACCACAACACTCCATATACATGAATACAAAATAGGTTTCAAAAATTGCTTACAATCAAAAGTTCTTGATTTCAAGAACATATTGCATTTTAATGATCCATGGAAATAACATAAATGTTGCAACATTTTTAATCTAGAGAAATCTATAAATCTTCCATTCAATGAATTTAATATACATTTAATACTATAGTTACCTGATTGATATATTGATCATACTCAGTGTTTGGTCTATAGTTAGATTCTTTTGCCATATTTTAAAAATTTTTCACATAACTTCATTTTAATTAGGCAACAAACAAACAAAGTTTTTCCTTGAATACCTTTACTGCACTGATCATGTTGGTTATAGTCATGCTATTCCCCTGAAGTTGAAAATTTAATTGATTCAGTTTCGCTATAACATCACAGAGAAAAACAAGATTGGTCAATCACTCTGTCTTCCATATGAGGATCTGATTCTTCCTTAGTTATTAAAAACTGTTTTGTTTTAGATGAATATTTTTAGAAATTTAGCATGAGTGAGCCATTTTATACTGTGTACCACAAGAGGTCACCATGTTCAGGTATCTTTTATATAGACAGAAAAAATGAAATTAACAATTTTAAAGGCAACATGATTAATGTTGTCTTCAAAATTGTTGTTAATTCTCTTTGTGCAAGAAGCTTGAAAAAACTGGAGAATACCTAATACCTAAACTTGAGAGTTTGAATTCAATACTTTTGAACATAAGGATGGCTGGTGCTAATACTATGATAACAAGCAAAACTTGTTTTTTTTTTTTATCTTTTTACAAAGAATAAAAAAATCAACTGTATTTCCAACCACAGCAGGAATTCCATTAGTTGCAAATGATATCAGCTTATGGAATGTAAAACAAACAATTAATAGACGATTTAAATGAATTTTAAATATCTTGATCTTTTGTTTATTCTTTTATTGAAATAATAGTCAATAACTCTTCTGTAGTAGATATATCTTAGAAATTTATTTGAAAAAACCACACAAAAATGTAATATCATAAAATCTCTCAATATGTCAAATTACAGGTACAGGAAATTATATTTATTAAATGTTTTCCTGCAAAATCTCTTCCAAATTATTACTCATTTCTTCTGTTCTGCACATGATAATATTTAATTATTTTATCTAATTGCTTTTTATAATAAACTTTTAAATAACAGCACCAGAATGCAATTGATTATCAACACAAAAAATTCTTTTTCTTTTTGCGTTGAAAAAGAATTTTAAAAGAATTTTTTATGTTGATAATCAACTGCATTCTGGTGCTGTTATTTAAAGTTTCATGATAATATTTTACAAAAGGGATATATTAATATAAGACAATATTTTAATTTGTTTTTAAAATTGTGAAATGCTCTTCCTTTAACCATAATGAAAGCCTAAATTCAGCACCTTCTGCAGTAAATATTCAAAACAACTTTAATAGGAATAATTTCAGAACAATCATGATGCACATCCAATATATTTCATATTTAACATAGCCATATTTTATTAATATTTCATATTTATTAATTTGATCTTACTTCATTTATACAATTTTTAGCAGTACGTTTCTTAAATATTTTTATTTAGATTAAAAAATCCAAACTTATATGAAAATGGCATCATCTCATACATAATCAGCTATAATAAATTTTCTGTTCCTTTAATTGGACTGCAATGGTTTATTGTTTCTCAGTACCAATGCCTCACACCCACATCCAAAGTATGCTTGGCTGCAATTTCCTGGAAGCGAGTGATTGCTGTAAAGCAATAAAAAGTGTTAAGCCCCTTCAAATGGCATGAGGGTGTTTACATTTCACTTTTTGATTCTTCTAAATTTCAGTGAAATTAAAACAAAAAAATGAATAATTAAGAAATATTTTAGTTTATTTTAACAGAATTAACCGTTATTTTCTTATTATCTACAATATTTCTTAATTTTCAGCATTTTATAGTTCATTTTATGGAAAAATTCGATTTTTGCTAAAAATTTCAAAAATATCATTTATTAAATTATATAATTGGGATAATTTTGATAGTTAGAAATATAAAATCAGCAGGATGGATTAAAAATTCCAAATTCTATCAAGTTGTACAAATATAAACAATGTTTGTTTATACATAATTTGAAAAATATTTTGGCAATTGAAAAAATCTAAGAATCACCTTCAGTAAGACATATTTTCAACAAATGCACACAAAAAAACTGATTTGCAAAAGTTCATTTAATAAAATCAGGATCAAATTTTTTTAACTTCTTTTTATCATTTTTTGTTCTATGTGCATAATGTCTATTGATAACAAAGGCACTCAATGGGTTAATAGTAATAGAAATTTTTCTGTAAATTGCTTGATCGTATCTTGAAAAGTGTTCATAACTTCTGCTATACTGGAAGATAACAAAAACAATCGAATGTAGCACTATTTAGCAGAGCAAACAAGAATTAAACGGTTTAATTCTTGTTTGCTCTGCTAAATAGTGCTACATTCGATTGTTTTTGTGATCATATCTTTTTTTACAAAAATTAATCTAACTTTCTACATTAGATTAGCATTTGTGGTGGTAAAATTAATATTGGAATTTTACAATTAAAATTTTAGAACATACAACCCATAAAGATAAAACTTACCATATTATCAAAATGTATTTTCACAACCAATTCTTTATATCCTATCTTTCTATCAATCATTCCTTTTCTCATCTATAAAATTAATAGAAAAATAATAAATAAATTATAAATAAATTAAATGAAATCAATCTATAAACAGATCAATTAATTTATTTACCTCAGCTTTCTTCATTGTTTGATTCTGAAAGTATTCAATATTTTTTGATGAAAAAATATATTTTAATTGAAATAAATACTATATTAGATTCAATATAAAATTTTTAAAGATAATTATTTATCACAGAAATAATAAAATTCATTTATACTGTATTTGTATATTCATCTCTCTCATTTTGTGCAAAATTTAACTTCATTATATTTATATGAACTTTTATGTACAGGAATACCCCAGAGTCACCTTTTATGTCACCTTCGGTTCCAGACGGGTGCCATAAACAGAAAATGTCCGTAAATCGAAGCATTCCATTTTTCACTTATCAATGTACTTACATGCAATGTCAGTTATGTAATAATCATTTATTAGTTTCTTTATCCATAACTGACATAAAGAAAAAGTAAAAATTTACAGAAAGTGATATACTGTACTTATCCACATGTGCCAACTAATAATTCAAACATGGCGGCAAGAAATATCTAGACGACCCCTGGAGGTGAGAGTTGGCAATACTTTTTCTCCCAGAAAATTATGTAAATTTGCAATTAACCAATAACGGCTCGATACGACGATATTACATGATATTAATAGTTTTTTTGAAGTTTAGTTGTTTATTTTTTAACTATTTTGGCAAACCCGGCATAGTAATAAAACAGCCTGATGATCGACAAACACTTAAAACATTTGATCGCATGACCGATGGCCGTCATACCATTCCTCACATAAGGCGTGCCAAATATGGAATAGTCCGTGGGGTCCAAATATGGACCATTCCATATTTGGATCCCAAAATATCAGCTGACTGACAAGAAAAGAATATTCTTGAGAATATTCAAGAAAAGAAAAGAAAAGAAATAAAAGAAATCCCAAAACATCAGCTGACTGACAGGCAAAGAATAAAAAACAGAACGAAAAGAAAACGAAAGGCAAACAACCAAAAGAGAAAACCAAGGCTAAGAATAATCCATCTGATTCAAATGATGACGAGATGATACATTTTGACACAGACAGTGAGCCCGATGCATTGATAGGACAGGAAACGCCTGATTCAGAAGATGCGGAGTGTATTTTCTGTCATAGACTGTTTTCTGAAGATACTCGAGGAGAAACCTGGATCAAATGCCTTGTGTGCGGACTCTGGGCACATAATAATTGCGCTGGTGCAGAGTTCGACACCAGGATTTGTGATTATTGCAAATAGTTATGTTCCTTTTTATATTTGACCAAAGATCCTAAAATATTTCATAGAAGTTAAGGTTGATTTTTAATAGTTACTGTAGTATTTCATATTTGGGGTCCTATACCTTTATGTTTATTTTGTTTTTGAGAAATTATACTACTTATAATTAATAAATATAACACAAGACTACTATGTAAAGCGCAAATGTATGACTGATTGTAATTACGATTAAAAGTTTTTGATTTTTAATATTTGTTTATTTTATGCGTAAAAAACAAAACGGTATTCCATATTTGGTTACTTTCCTCTAATGACGCATGTAAAAGCAGAAAATATTGTTTCATAGCCATATAACGTGCTTCAATATATTTTTAAAAACAATCTTCAAGGTACGTTTTCTAGTTTCTATTTTATTTATAGAATAGAATGCTATAAATTGTAAGGGCTACAGCTAAAAATAGTAATTTTACTTTAGTTTCACAAGTATGTGGGCGGTCAATTAACAGTTGCACACAGACGGCCGAATTTCTTGGCACGGCACTGGGTATATGTATTAATAACACATGTGTGCTATAGATTTGTAATTATTTACAATTACAAATCTATAGTACACATACAACATGATGAGGATAAGAACTTTAAGGCGTTATTCGTATATTCGATACACCTATTTAAATGAACTAATCAAGTAACATTTCACATTTTAAATCAAAAGTAAAATATTTAACATAATCGCTATAACAAATGTTCAAATAAATGCCCTTGAACAACTGAATTATACATTAATCTATCGTAGAAGCTTTCAGTCACATTATTCAACATTACAACTCCAATAAATCTTTGAACTGGTTGTTTGATTAATTCAATTATGCATCCGAATTTTACACGAGTTTTTACGAGATATTTCGAAATATATTACTGTGTCAATGGTATTCTTGATGGGATTTGCCAAAAGATTGAAGAATGGTTTTAATGGACACCCTATATACTTTTCGATAATAATTATCACATTTAAACTAAAACCACTACAATGACAAAGCCTTGACTGTACGTTATTACCGATATACTGCTGACATTGTCGAAATGTTCCACAATATTGAAGTTAAAAGTAGACATCCTAGGAGAAACCAAACTATTAATGCCCAATTTGAAGTCAGATTGACTGGCCTAGAATTATAGTTTTCCATTTCAGGGATTCATGAACATAACACAGAAGTCTCGCGAAAATTATAGTGACAGATGCAAATTTTTACAAACATTCGGAAAAATAAATCGGTCGGATGAACGAGTGGTAAAATAATCGCTTACCATTTTGGTAGGATCCGTGTTCAATCACGGGCAGGCGGTTCCCATATCTCCAGTTTTTGAGAAAAATCGGGGTCCAGGATGTTAATCCCATCCTCCACGTGGCAGCTGACTCCACTAACAATGTACATGTATGCGGCTCGTGATGGGCAATGGAATGCGAAATTATAATCACAGCTTAGTACCCCACAATAGAAAGCAGCATAGAAACACAGAAAAAATAATTGCTAAAATTGTTATATATTGTTAAGGAATTCACCGCAAAAATTTTTTTGAAAGGCGTTCGCAATACAAAAAGATTGAGAACCATTTGCCCAGAAGAATATTTTCTAAAACCCATAAAAACTGGCAACATCAACATTAAAACTTTAGGAATCTAGATTGAGAACCATTTGCCCAGAAGAATATTTTCTAAAACCCATAAAAACTGGCAACATCGACATTAAAACTTTAGGAATTTATGGCACTAACGATTAACTATAATTTATTTATTTATTTTAACTATAAGTCCGCCTAACTTGATATCTATTTAATGTAAAAATAATAATTTTAAAAATAATTTAACATTTAAATTTTTTCTAGAAAGATATATAGAATAACTTGTAAAATATATGCAAATGATAACTTATATACTGTATTTAAAAGATATATAGAATAACTTGTAAAATATATGCAAATGATAACTTATATAATGTATTTACAGTGGGTGATAGGTTAACGAACAGTTCGGATAACGAACACTTTTTTGAAAGATTTTTATGTTCGGATAACGAACACTTCACAGAACAAACCGTGGCACCCGCGGACTGACTGAATGACAGATCAGCCGGATGGCTGCGTGGTAAAGCTGTGGCTTACCATTCTGGAGGATCCGGGAGTCCACCCCTCCAATTTTTTAGGAGGGATGTGGGCCCGGACCATTGAAACCCATCCTTCAATCTTCCGGTTGACCCCATCATGTGTGTTGGTCAGCATGTGTGATGGCGGCTCTATAAGTGGCCGCCGCCAGATAAAAATATTCCATGAGGATATTTCGGCTTAACCAACCAAACGGAATGACAAGCTTAGGCCTTGCGCGTTCGTAGACATAAGGATGGAAGAACAGTACTTTTTCCCGATTAGAATGAACTCAGGACAACGTAAAACAAATCAAAGATTTATTAAAGAAGATAAGAGAAATTTTACAATTTTTTGGTCTTAGAATGGCACCCATACCAGGTTGATTATTAAAACAAATCAAAGATTTATTAAAGAAGGTAAGAGAGAGATTTTAGACTTTTGGTGTTAGAATGGCATCCATACCAGGTTAAGGTCAATAGGCTTGGTTTTGGTCTTAGAATGGCACCCATACCAAGTTGAGGTCAATAGGCTTGGAGATCTCTATCACGACAATGGTATTAATCACTTCCGAGCAATCGATATTGGACAGATTCTTTATCGGAAAATAAACATCTAAATGAAAATGCAAGATTATGTATATATAGCCTATATTATTGTTATTACATATAAATAAACGTAGTAAGAAATTATATAATTTTTTATTTATGTTTTGTTGGGTCTCCGAAACGAATTAATCAAATTCCCATAAAAACCTATGGTAAATCGATGATCGATTAACGATCAATTCGAATAACGAACATTTTCTTGGAACGGATTATGTTCGTTAACCGATCACCCACTATTATAAAATTTTTAAAATGATAGAATTTTCTAATGTCAAAGTAGAAAAGATTTTACACTGTAGATGATTATAATTATGATTATGATTATATGTCAAACAAACATCTTTTACGTAATAAATATCAGTTTTGCGCTTAAATGCTGAATTTTGTTATTTTTCATAATATAGAGGAGAATATAGATTTTTTCTTAATTTTTGCATATTAATTGCAATTAAATATTGCTCTGAATGATCACACCAGCTAATATTTTTTATAAAACTGATAAATTGTTTGATAATTTCTTTTCAAAACAGAAACTTTTTCTAAAATAAAGTTACCAGGAAAATTACAATAGAATCAAAAAACTAATTCCAGAAAAACTATCTAATTGTAAGTTAATTATAGGAAATTATACCGTAAACGTTGATGACGTTCGCTTTGTAAGAATTCTTGGAAATACACATGGTTTCCTTATAAATATTTTTTATAGAGATAAAAGTGTAAACAGTTATCTATCATCTTAATTTTACTAGTCAAATAAAGCACCATTCTTTTTTGAATTATCGATAATAAATTAGTATTTTATGATTTTTCCTGCAAAAAATATTCCAAAGAATATCGTTTACAAAAAACTGTCTGGAAAAAGTACAGTACTATACACTGTACTTTTAAAATTTTTTAAATGCTCAATAAACCTGCACACGAGAAACTCTATTGAGTGCAAAAAATTAAAACGTACTTAAACATGATTTGCAATTTTATTTATTTTATTATCTGGGATTTCCAATTTATTTCAAAGGGTTCAAATTTATAATTAAGATCTATTAATTTGAAAGTTTCTGTTTTGTTAAGCTATGATATACTGTATTAACTCAAATTTGCCAAAATTCAAAACTTTTCATCAAAAAAAAGTTAAATGTTACTAGATGATCAAACTGAAATTTAATATACAGTTTTGATTCTGCAAATTTTGAGTTATTTTTCTTGTATTATTAATTACTGGAATGAAAGCAGGAAGACAAAAGTAATAATATAAAATAATCATTTTAAAAAACATTAGGTTATGTAAAAATTCATTAAATAATTAGCATTTATAAAGAGAAATTATATTATAAAAGCAAACATTTTCATTAATTTAATTCCTTGTCATCATCAACTTTTTCTACAGTTTTATGTTATGTAAAGAAGAAAATTGAATATTTATATTTATGATGCATCACTGTTGTGAGTAGTTTCATAGTGTAATGGCACTTTGAGACAACTTTGCAGAAAATCCTGGAGAAATCTTGAAGTCACTAGCAATGTTTTTGCTACTGACTTCTCTAATATAGCTTCAAACAGTTTAACAATAAATTAAAAAGAAATAGTCATTTTTATGATTAAATTCATATAATTCATACATCATTATTTAAACAATAAATAATCATATCTCTGCCAATAAGAATAAATATAGAAAAACCAAATATTAAAGTATTTGATTTGACATAATTACTGCATTTCAAAAATACGACCAGTAGCTTAAGTCATTTAAACTGTTTTTTTAAGTTAATTTCAAAACAATAACCATAAAAAGGAAATATTTAATAATGCCAGCAAAATTATACAAGAGTTATTCTGTATACTTGTCAAATTAAGGAAAGAAATGCATGAATATACTTTCTATGAAATTTGTAAGCCTGCATTGCAAGTGTTTCAGTCTAAGAAGAAATATAATTGCAAATGCAAGAAATATATCAGATCTATTTTGTGACAATGAAAAAAAAATGTTTTCTTATTGTCACAAAATAGATGATGATTAAATAGATCAATTTATTGCACATTTAAAAAAAGTATTTCATTACTCTTAAGATCAGAATATTGATTATAATTTTAAAGTCAATGAAGATCATATAATTATTGATCAGTTGATTGAAAAATATATTCTAGCAAATTAAGAAGACAATTGATTAACTGTATATAAAGCAAAAAACTTAAACAGTTATTAAAAATATTTGAGAAACAAATGATAGAGTAGAAGCTGGAACCAGAAAACGAGAAATTACATGAATTAATAATTAAATATATAGCTATCAAGCCATAAAATAATAATAATAAAATATTTGCTATCAGTTGTAATTTAGAAGCTATAAATACAGAATGGAAGAAAAGTCTATAAGCCTCCAAATAACTTGATAAATATCACAATTTCAAAAATCTGTTAATGCCAACAAATAGAAAATTATGGGTGGCCTATCTGATGGTGACCTTCAAATGAACTGATTATGCAAATGAGGACAATTGCAAATTCTATCTTATAAACCATAACAGATAGAGAAAATTTTCTAATTATAAACTTGTTCAACATTCAATTCTGAATACAATAAAAAAAACTTCATCAAAATTGGATGAATAATTCTTCAAAAAATGAAGCACTTAGATCTATCATATGTCAATTCCTTGAAATGCCCAAAATCAGTTTGCCCACAAACAGCAATTAATGAGGCCACAACAACTTTCATTCTTGCATAAAAACAGTGGAGAATCTGTAAGACTGCATCATTGCTGTTTATGCAGAGATTTCTACTGATACTCAAAGCTGCAAGAAACTCCATCCAATATCATGCTCAACTGTACATGGTGCTGGTAGAAGACATTTTGAGCACAAACTTAGTTTTTACTTGTTGATTAAGCTCTGTGTTTTTAATTTATTGATTTAGGGTGTTATGTTTTGGTGTTGGTTTGTTACTTACATGTCGAAATAAGTGTCAACCCTTTGCATGTAAAAATGTTTTGTTTCATTTTTAAATAAATTATTCATTTGATTTTAAGTTTTTTATAATATGTTCAGAACTGAATGCTGAACAAGTTTGTAAAGGAAATTTGGTTCTATCTGTTACAGTTTATGAAATAGGATTTACAACTGTTCTCATTTACATAATCAGCTAATTTGAAAGTTTCCATGAATTTCTATTTGTTGGCATTAATAGATTTTTGAAATCTGTGATATTTATCAAGTTATTTGGAGGGGTACAGACTTTTCTTCCATCTTATATATTGATGAGAAATATTTGATATTGATCATTTGAATAAATGTTGATTGATCATTTGAATTATTGTCAGAATTTTGACTTTCTGTCATTTTTAAATGATTTGATGCTTTGAAGTTAAATTAATGAATTATCAAGATAATTTTTTATTAGCATCACCATCTAGCTAAATTTCATAAAAATTTTGTTTAGTATGGATATTCAAAAGATATTAAAAGAATATCTCAGAAATGTGAATGTTCATTGTTTTTAAATGATTTGAAGTTTAAAGGTTACAAAGTCATCTTTAATGTTAGAACATCTCTACTGATTTTTATAAAATTTTCTATTAAATTTAAAAGTTATTAGTGGGAGGCATATCTAGAAATAGTGATTTTATAAGCTTTACTTTCTTCAGAAAGTATGCTAAAAATACTGCTTCATTATTTTGAGTTCATAAATTTATTTTTTCAACATTAACTTGAATGTGTTAACCATAAACTTTTTATATTCAAAATATTGCAGAAACATTTACAGTGCCAACTAATTTAGTATTATTTTGTTAAAAGAGAAGTTTTATTTAATAATGAAATTCTATATTTTTCTATATAATATTTTTTTTAATGTTGAATTATTTTTTAATTGTTTTGAAATTAATTAAGAGCAGTAGATACTTTCTATTGAATATTATCACTAGGCCAGTAGGAATTCAAATCTTTTAATTTGGTTCCTTTCATAAACAGAATCGATTCATATCTTGAGTACTATTGAATAATAGCAAACTAAATAAAATTTCATTACCTTCAAATGTTTAATTTTTATTTAATGAATATAATGTTTAATTTTAGTCTTTACATATGGGTACTCCTCACTTAACGACCGAGTTCCATTCTCACGACTTGGTCATAGAACGAATTGGTTGGTAAGCAAATAACTTGTTTGTATATATTTAGAAAATATTGAAAACAAATTTCAACTTAAAAATTAGGTTTTAATTTTTATTTATCAGTGTAAATAGTAATTACATTATGGAAAATATATAGAAAACTCTCAACAAAAATTATAATCAACATAAATAGTATGGCAAAATAATTACATACAGGTAAATGTATCTTAATAGTGCATATATTAATGAGTCAGATAATCATTTAGATTAAATTAATCACAATTGCAAGTGTCATATATGGAAAAAAACCAAATTTTCCATTAAAAAAAATTTGTAATTGGATGTAAGTTCAAGCAGTAGTTAAACAGGTAGGTCATTAAGTGAGGAGTACCTGTATTATAATAATGGTCTGTAGAAAATTGATGATGATAAGAAACTGCTGGAAATATTCCTTTTTGTAAATAAACTTTTATTTATTTCTCCTGCTTCTAAATAATTAATTTTAGTAAAGTTTTAATTAGAATTAGCAAAAATATGATTGATATATTTAATTTAGTTTACGTATAATTTAGGTCTTCTTACAAGAAATACTCCACTTGATTATTGTGATAATAATCAAGGTAAAAAAATATGTGATGCAATCGCTGCTGCAAGTATAGTATCGAATTGTGCTGGAGTGGATACTTCAAAAACTTTAATGTTAGGACTTCAAGATTTCAAGCATTTTTTAGCAACATATCAAGGAGAAGATTTGTCAGAACAAGACATAGCTTATATTATTCAAGTAAATAATGGTTTGTCCATCTAATCTCAATTATCATTTATATGTAATTTAAATTTTAATCAATTATATCAGGTTTTCAATTTTTTTTTAACATGCCTGTCATTTTACTTTTATTATTTTAAAAAATAAAGGATAGGATACATTTAATAATAATAATGATTTAATCAATATGATTTTAAATTAAATAAAATATATACTGCTATGAATATAAAATAAGATTTATTTTAATTATTATTAAAATAAATCTTATTCTATAAAAATTTAAATTTGATATAAAATTTGAATAATTAAAATTGGCATCTTTTGATCCATAAATAACCATGTTATTTTTAAGAGAGGCTTTATTCAGGTCTATTCTCAGCAGGGATGGCTTGTGCATAGGCACTATGGAACTGCAGCACCCCAATTTTTCTCAATATATAAATATATTTGTTAATTTATTTATATTTGCTTGTAATATTTAATTTTATCATCAACAACCCTATACAATTCTCTTATTTTGTATAAAAAATAATAAAAATCTATCTTGTAGCACTTTGAGAGCAAAGGATGCTAGTCACACTGTGTTTATCAAATGCCACATTGCTGCTCACACAAGCATATGCATGTCATAGTGATATGCATGGATGCGAGCTATTAGCATAACGCAGCACTATTCCATTATTATTTATATGCAGGTTGCACTAATAGTGTGTATGTCGTTGGTGTTTGTAGTGTTTATCATGTTTACTCTGTCTCCTTAAATATTTGGACATTACAATTAAAGACATAAATAATATTTTGAATTTTACTAAACTGTATAATTTTTCATGGATAATAAACAATATTTTTCATGGAACAAAACAAGAAAACTATATTTTATTTTTAACTAATTTTGAATTATACCATTTGTATAATTTTATCAACAATAAACAATATTTTCAATATTTTTTAATTTTTACTATAATTTTTCTATTTTATCCAAATATGTATACACTGTATTTACAATGTGTATCACCCCACGACGATTTGAAATCACAAGATGCCGATCCTCAGTGAAATCTAAATATCTTTATTTGATAAAAACTATACATTGAGCAATAAGATTCCATTCTGCATTGTCAACTTTATCTGCAAAATCCATCCAATTAGTAATTCTGAAAATAAACCTAATAAAAATGTATTTTTATTAAAGTTATTGTAATAAATTATTAAATTTAAAATGTAATAAATGTATTTTATTACATTCATTGTATTTGCGTAAATCAGTGATTCATGGACTGCGGCCTGTGGCCTGCGGGCTACATGTGACCTTATATTAATTTGTTAGTGGCTGCCTGTTATTTTAACAGGTCACACAATCAACAAAATATTATTTGTAGTTTTGAACAAATAATGCATTTTCAAGTAATGTTTTTCTGATGTGAAATTATTTTTACAGTGATTTGATGATAATATTTTTAAACAATAAGGGAAAAATAATAATCATATTTGTAATAATAAACATTTTTTTATTTTACTGTATTTGTGTGTAAAATAAGTAATTTAAAAAAATTGTACATGTGCACAAGTTAGCACTGTCATTTAACTAATGAAAATTTAGAATCAATCTTGTATTTGGCTATTACAAATGTCAAACCTAACATAAAAAAACTGTTAAATCAATGCAATACCATTCATCCAATTAAAAATTCTTTATTTACTTTTGATTACATTTCTTTTTTAGCATGTAATTAATAAACATGATATAACTTTTGTGGTTTTTTTGGTGGCCCTTCTATAAGCCACAGTGAATCTATGAGGCTCTTGGTCTTAACAAGTCTTTATTAATTCAGAAAATATTAACCCTTTCCAGGCAACATTTCTTTATATGTATTAAAAAGTTAGAAAATCACAAAATTTGGTTTGTAAATATGAAGATAGTTTTGCTAGACTTCTATAGATGGTGTTTTTTGTTTTATTTGAATTCATTTGAAAGCTGTTTTCACATGTTGTCTATGCCTACCATAGAAAGCAAATAATGTATTTTTGTTTATTTTTTATATTGTTGTATTAATCACTTTTGTAAGCAACAAAAATTGTTTTCTACAATTTCCTATTTTGTTTATTAATTTTTATTTCACTGTTTTATAAATATAATCAAGAATATGTGTGTTGCCAAATGGCAACATTAGGAAGATAATGTAAAAATTCTCTGAATATATTATAATATTATAACCTTGAATCTAACTTAGGTTTCTTACTTTTTCCGTTTATTTTTTATATTGTTGTATTAATCACTTTTGTAAGCAACAAAAATTGTTTTCTACATTATAAAGATGTGTATTACAATTTCCTATTTTGTTTATTAATTTTTATTTCACTGTTTTATAAATATAATCAAGAATATGTGTGTTGCCAAATGGCAACATTAGGAAGATAATGTAAAAATTCTCTGAATATATTATAATATTATAACCTTGAATCTAACTTAGGTTTCTTACTTTTTCCTAATTTTCATTTATTTACTCTACATTTTATGAGTTAATAATTCAAAATTTTATATTTTTATTGATATTTGTATATTTATAAAACAAAAAATTCTTTTTCTTCAACTAATTTTTGCTTCAAATAAAAATATTTGGCATGTTTTCAGATGAATACATGCAAAAGGCAAACTGACATTTCTGGATTTCCAGGACAAAATTGACAGTAGTCTATTTCAATAAAAAACAGTCATGGTAAGAAAACAGGGAAGACTGATGTCTGAAGAAAACAGAAAAGTAGAAACAAAAAACACTGTATAATATTGATACCTACCACAGACATTGATTTGATAATTACAGGCACTTGCCTGAACACACTAATAAAAAAAATAGGTGTAAGTTATGCATAAAAGGATTTTCTTGAATAAAATGCACTAAATATAATATACATTTGTTTATCACAAAAAACAAAAATTATTATGTAAGTTATCACTCTAAAAAATAAAATTCACTATTATTACTTTATTAGTATTTTATACATTTTTAAATTAATTTTTTGGAAATCTTGCCGTGGGCGCATAACAGACCAACTGTGGGCACTTGCACCCGCGGGCGCGAGGTTGGCCACCAGTGGTGTAGATGCTAGTCAACAAGTGTAATTTCAAACAACTTATATTCCATTTGGTGTTGGGTAGCAATGTACACATTTATTGTATATTTATTCAATGTATATATTTGCAAATAAATATTAATTATTTTTAATTACAAATTATTAAAAATAAAAAGTTGATATAGATATACTCTACTATAATGTATTAATTGAGACTGGAAAGTCTGTGTATTAAAGCAAAAGTACATTAATTGAGTATAAGAATTACATTATAAAGTCTTAAATAGTTCCAGATTTAATTTGTGAAGAGTCAAACATTTCTCATTTTTATTTTTTTTAATTCATCTCAACTATAATTATTACATGTGCTTCCTGAGTTATGAACATATTTTGTACATGCAGTAAGTTTTGTTTGTAACTCTGATACTGCTGTTATTTTGCTTTCAAAATTACTGAAATAACTTTTTATGTTGTATTTTATAATATATTTCACAATTAGACCAATTAAAAGTTTCTTATTCTACAGATATGAATGAAAAGTTTTGATTATAAAGCAAGGGTTTTTTTGATATAATCACTGCCATCTTGAAATATTGCTGTGATATGTTATTTAAATGTATAATTTTACAATATATTGATTGCTAGAGCATTCTGCCATCATAATGTTTAAAATTTTTGAAGAATTTTTGAAATTTAAAAATGAAATTTCACATTTGTAAGTACAAGATTCATAATAAGAATGTTCATAACTCGAGGACTATTTAACTATTAACATATATATATAACTTATAACAATATTTAACTTTTATCATTACCAGATAGTTGCATGGTTACAAAGTCATTTACACACTTGCAAGATATGGGTTCAATTCTGAATCCCATATGGGGAGAAATCTGGGTTTAGCATATTAAACCCCATCATTCAAACTTCTAGTTGATCCTATCAAGAGTGTTGGCCAGCCTGTAATAGTCTGTAAAAGTGACAGTCACCAAATATATTCCTAATATGATTCAGAAATGTAATTCAAACTAATTTAATTTCCAACATTAATATTTCAAATTTTTTCATATTAACAATTGTAAATATATGAGGTCTTTTCAATAAAAGTGATTATATGCTCATAACTGTCTACATACTTATTATGGAGGACAAACTTACTGAATTCCTTCTTAACAGTCTCTAGTTGAATGTAGCACATGTTGACAGATTTCTGGCAATTTTTTCATGCCATCTGTAGAATAATTTTTCCATATATCATAGACATACTGCCCTATGGCCACTATGGGGATGTCAGACATACTGTCCTATGCCCTACGGCCACTATGGGGATGATTATGACAACTTAATATCAAATGCACTGTTAAGCAGTCCAAGAAAAACTTGGATCGAACAATTTGCAATCGTAGAACGTTTTGTGTTCTGAACTTTTGATAATAAGAGTTGAAGATGGCCATCAAGTGGCTGAAAACGTTTCTCCAGTGTAATATTTAAACATAATAAAAGTTTTTCTTGGACTGCTTAACAATGCATTTGATATTAAGTTGTCATAATCAAGTACCTACATAATTGTAGAGCAGATTGTTTTGTTCATGTGAAAGACTATGGGATGTCACTTCAAGACCATTGATGATTGTCATCAATCATCTTGAAGTGACATCCCCATAGTGGATCTTTCATCTTCCAAAAGAAATCATAATCACACAGACTCATGTCTGGGCTAAAGGAGGTGATCCAGCATTTCCAATTCCACCACTGAAGTGTTTGTGCCATTGAATTTGCAACATGACACTGCCTATTGTTGTACAGTACAATTGGATATCTCGTCAGAAGTGTTGTCATTTCCGAAAAATTGCAGAATGAATATGATTCTCCAGAAAGTTATGGTAATATTTATTGTTTATGGTAATTCTCTTAAGCACCATATGATAAATGAGAAAACCCTTGAAATCGTAGGCAACAACAACAAAAAGCATCATCATAATGTTTCTGGGTGAATATTATTTGCATTCAGCAATATTGATGTGATTCTTAATGCTGGGCACTTTTTCAACAAAATTTGAATTTTGATGAAAGAAATTTGCTTCTCTTATGAAAACATTGTTTTAGTGTGCACTGTTGAATATGGTGACAGTCAATGCAGTGCTACCACCAAACATCAATCTGGGGAATGTGTAGAGATGGGAACGAGGTTGTTAAATGATTCATGATTCATTGTTGCTATCAGTGGCAAACAATGGACAATATAATTGAGTTAGTACTTTATTGAAATGATCCTCATATGTTGACAATAAAAGTGGCCATCTTTGTTCATGAGATAAAGTTAACTTTAAGCTTATCTGCAAATTAATTTTCATTAACTTAATTTGCAGATAAACTTAACTGAATTAATCAGAATCCATTAAACTAGGGGATTTACGCGATTCAAATAATCCTAATCTAGCCAAACTTCCTCAGCATTTATTTTTAGAATTAACTGCCAAATTAATAATTATTTTTAAATTACACTACGGAGCCACCATCTGTCGGATTAATAATTTAAATTTGGGTTAAGATGGGCCATCTATTATTTAATAATTGAACTTTAATTTTTACTAATTTCCTGAAATTAAAAATTTGGCTTGGTCTGGAATCGAACCAGGGACTTCGGGTTACCGTCCCGACGCCTTACCAGCTAACTACCAAGGCTCTGGCAGATTTCCAATTTCGGGATGCATATAATTTTTAGAGAATATCTACCAAGGCACCGGCAGATTTTCAATTTCGAGATGTATATAATTTAGGAATTATCGGACGAATTATCGCTGGTGTCTGCGTAAGTCTGATAATTCCTAAATTATATGCATCCTGAAATTGAAAATCTGCCGGTGCCTTGGTAGTCTAACTGGTAAGGTGTCGGGATGGTAACTCGAAATCCCTGGTTTGATTCCAGGCCAAGGCAAATTTTTAATTTCGGGAAATTAGCAAAAGTTAATTATTAATTAATAGATGGCGCCACCTTCTTAGCCTAAATTTAAATTATTAATTATTAATCCAACAGATGGTGACACCGTGGCGTAATTAAAAATTAATTATTAATTTGGCAGTTAATTCTAAAATAAACCGCTGGGGGAAGTTTGGCTAGATTAGGATTATTTGAATTGCTTAACTGAATTGTTTACTGAATTTTTATTTTTCATTAATAATGTTTTACTGGGAATAAATAAATGAAAGACTGTTTGAATTCTTATTAAAGACACCATTATTTACATAAGATGTGTGAATTGTTTTGCAATAAAAATCTTGGAATTTCAATTTCAATCAGCTATACATTAATATTCATAAAATTTTCTTTAAAAGCAAGCACTAATTAGGTATAAAATGAGTTACTTCTTATTTTTCAAATTAAATAGAAGAAATCAATTATACTCAAATAGACACTAATAATCTCCATAGAAACTAATTATACAGTGAAACATTTTTGACTCAAAAGATTTGTCATTAACATATAAGTTAAATAAATTCTGTTCTTAGAATACAACTATTTACAGATTTATTTCATTTAAAAGCATTTTGAATTGTCAAATATTACATGACTCAAATATTCTATTTTTTAAATACATCATAGTTATTATAATGTAGAAACATTAAAATACAACATTAAAACAATAAAACATTTTCACTTTTCAAATCACATAGCTATTAAATACTACTTAATCTACAGAGTGGGCCATAAGTCATGTTACACCTCATTTATTTCATAAGTACAACAAATATTGTCATTTGTTTTATATCATAACATGTATTGAACATTGTGTGTCCAAAATATCAGTATGAGCACTATCATTATCGTAACACAACTGAACATGATGCCATATTTGGCGAGAAGTTTTGCAGTGGCAAGCATACATCTTCTCTTTGAACATTTTTGATGGACCTGATAATGAGCAATCATATGAAGACATGCTTTGACAATGGCTCTATATGCAGCTCATGGCAATTGGAATAGAGGTATCATAATGTGCAACAAGACAGAGTCCCTGCACATTTTGCTATCAGAGTTTGAGAACTACTTAACAAATTGTTTTCAAACAAGTGGATTGAGAGTGGATCAGAGGCGCACAGTGCCCCTGGCCTGGCCACCAAAGAACCCTCACTTTGTCCACTCAAACAATGCTTTGTAGGGTTTCATTAAGGATAAAGTCAGTCAACAGCACTACCAAACAATGGCCGAACTGCATGCTGTTGTGATAGAAGCATTCAAAAGTATCACATTTTCTCTGCAAAAATATAAATTATCTATATCTATATAAGAAACAATATTGTAAATATTTTGCATTGATGGTGGTAATATTTTGATTGTATACAGTATATAAATCCGTATTTGGGTAGTCCCTTACTTACAACATTCAGAGTTACAATGATTCCTATTTACAACAGTGGTTATTTATGATGAAAATCCATACTTGTGATGGCTGTTATCAATGATTTTGCAATAATGGTGTCCAGTCAACCAGATCATCAAGTAGCCAAACCACTAGGATGGAAGCATACTGTTTCTATCATGGAATATTCATATTTAATTTCAGGTCTCATACCCAGGGCCGCTGAGAGGGGGGTGACATTCGGGACTTTTTTCACAGGACCGGCTTCAAAAAGAGCCCGACCATTGGGTCTGAAGTGTCACATAATGTGTCCGATAGTTCGCAGGATGCCAACAGAACATCCAAAGCAGTTGTACCAAAATAAACTTTTTTATATATAACACAGTATGTAATTTATGGAATTTTGAATTTATTGTTTGCCTTTTTTAAATAAATGCTTAATGTTTTATATGATTTTTTTTTATTAAACCAAAGTGATGCACTTTTTTAAGTGGGGCCTGGACCATACACTTGTCACAAACCCGAAAATTTCTCTCAGTAGCCCTGCTCATATCTCCAGATTTTTTTTAGGTATCTACACCTAGCCCATTCAACCCCCATTCTTCACTTGATTGTCTACTGTTATCACAGGTGTAAGAGCCTGTGATGAGCATTGGGATGCCCAGCAGCTTAATATTCAATAAGAAGGAAAGTGGAAAAATAATACAAAAGAAAAAATGACAGCCATGTTGGTCTTAAATGCTTTTTTATAAAAGCTAGATTATTTTGTTTCAATTCAAAAATATTTTGTAACATATCTGCAATTAAATCATATCAAGATATATAAAAAATTAATTCACTTATCCGAATTTGATCTTGGGCCCAGACCAAGTGAAATTTGGATACCATACCTTGGAAAAATTTTTGTAAGTATGGCTTAGATTTTGTTCCACTTACTGTAAAGTCCAGTTGATTCTGCCACAGATGTAGACAGTTCATAGTTGGACTTGGAGTAGACTCTATTATGTAGTAATCAGCCAATAATTGGGAAGTCATATTAAATAATAATTTCTTATTTTGTTAGAAATTTAGTTAGATGAGTTTGAATTAATGTGCCAAATCTCATGGAATATTTTAGCAGTGATCTCTTTCAGAGCCCACCTTGGGCTGGCCAACATACACAACGGGGTCAACTGGAAGATTAAAGGATAGATAAGGTTCAACAGACCAGTCCTCATAACCCTTTTGAAAACTGAATGTTTGGGATCTGGATTTGAACCTGATCTTCAAAAATGTTAAACAACTGTTTTATCTGGCTTTGCTAGAAACTTGGATACAGAAATATAATGTATTTCATCTTTGTTTTTACATGATATTTTCTTAGTTTTATCTGTATGAAGTGCTGGAAGACATATGATACACATTTTCCTATTTTAAAGAATAAAGTATCATTTATTCAACATTACTGTAATCTATTACTATTTAAAAACAAATTGAATTTCTGAGTTCTGGGAAATAGAACTTCCATTTACAACATTGGAAGTTGTGTTCCAAGTTATGAAGGATTCAAACTGTAAAGTGAAATTTTTGAATTCAACCTCACTATAAGTGATGGAATGCTATACTAAAAATTTTATTGTGTGTTGAGAGTTTTGAACATAGAAATAACTATATAATATGTTTATTTTAAATTAGTTATCAATTAATACATTAGAAATTGAAAATATTTTTTATATTACAGGAAGAGGATACTTTTCAATTTGGTAAAACAAAAATTTTTTTCCGAGCCGGTCAGGTTGCGTATTTAGAAAAATTAAGAGCAGATAAGTTAAGATTTTGTGCAATAATGATTCAAAAGCATGTTAGAGGATGGCAACAACGAAAATGTTATTTACAAATTCAAAAAACTGTTATTGGTATACAGTGTTATGGAAGAGGACTTTTGGCTAGAAGGTATATTTTTTATATTTTGATACCATTTAATATATTTTTAAAAAATTTATATTAAATATTAAATGTTTTAATGTATTCTTATTTTGTAATTATTTAAATATATTGATAGTGATTTGTAATGAAAAGAAATTAAACAATTTAATTATAATGTTAATGGTATAGAGCTAATACAAAAGTTAAAAACAAATATAGAAAAATAATTATAAAATATTTAAAAAATAAGAGTTAATATCTTACAAAAAATATAAAATTAATTGAAATAATTAAGAATAATTGCACTAAAAGTACTTAAATAATTCAGAATTATTCAATTTTATTAGATGCCTTTACAAATGTATATATAATAAACAATAAACTCACTATTTAAAAGTACATTAATACCCTGCTATAATGCATGCTATTTGGAGTTAGAAAGCCTGCATATTAAGTACATTAAGTATAGAGTTTTAGACCAGGGGTGGCCAACCTATGGCACTTGCGCCAAATATGGTGCATTTCATGATTAGAATTGATGCACTGAGCCCCAGAGAAAAATTTAAAAATTTCTTATATAAGTTACCTAATATATAAATATATATATTATATATATTATAAATCTGAAATATTTGTGCATGCATGTTCACTTATAATGCAAGAATGGCTGAATGGATTTTATGAAACAACTGTTTGTTTCTTAGGGAATTTATGCAGGAAGATTTAAAGATTGGTATTGATTATTAGAAATTGATTTTATATATTGTAAATTGTTTAAATTACTTGATATAAAATTCAAAGATGGAAGATTAACACTATTTGAGCAACCAAATTGGGTTAGTGACCACGTGATATGTTAGCTGGCAGATATTGGATTACTATGATCGTGTCTTCGGTAACTGAACAGTCTTACTGGATCATAATGGCCATGTGATTGTTGCACATGCCCCCAATGAGACTGCTCAGTTACTAAATTAATGGTGGATATTGAGTATTGTGCTGTATATTATTTCGTTAAACTACTGAACTTCAGATTTCATATTAAAAAGTTTTTTAATCTTTCTCTAATTTTCTATTGATTATAGCTTACATTACCTTATTTAGCCTAATATGCTTAAGTTAAACTTTGATTAGGCTTAGTGACCACATGGTGCTATTAGAGATATCTAATCTATATATATATATATATATAAATCTAACTGTTAAATATATTGATATTACCATATTTTTAAAAGGACTGAAAAGGAATATGTTTGTATGGCGCATCTTAACTAAAAAATAAAAAATTGATGCATCAAGTATAAAAGGTTGGTCACCCCTGGTTTAGACAATTTTAAACTAAAGATTATTTTGATATGTAAGCCTAATTTGTGAAGATACAAATATTTCCCACTTGCTGATGAAACATTACATCATTTTGTATCTATTATATTACTGTTTTAATTATTATTATTATTTAACTTTCATTATTCTAACATTAACATTTCATGTTTATTCAACTTGAAACTTACAAGCTTTACTTTAAAAATATGTCGATAGTAGAAACAGCTAATCTTTGTTCATAATATATATTTAACTTTTCTCAAACAACATTTTTGCCAAATCAGCATATAAATAAGCTTAATTATAGTGTGTACTAAAATATTATTTGCCATAATTAAATTTATTTCATTTTTTTATTTTTCATAAAAAATATTCTATGATGAATGAAAATTAGTTATTAGAATTCCCACTATTGATATTATAATTTATATAAGATATTTTAATTCTACAGTTTATAGCTTGTAAGCTTTGTAAAATTTAAATTAATATAAAATAACTATTGCTTATTAAAGTTTTATACTGAGATAATTATTAATTACTTTATATTTATTTTGATTATAATTAACGAGTACTATATTTCTTGATTCTTAATTTCCATTGATTTACTTAAATAATATTTTCCTGTTTTTATTTTTAATGTTGAAAACATGGAGAGGGGAAGATTATTTAAATTTTATTGTAAATCTAGAACAGTGGTTCTCAACCATTGTGCCGTGGCACACTAGTGTGCCGCTAAATCTTTGACAGTGTGCAGCGAAAAATTAAAAATGAATTGTATGTATGTACAGTAATTGTATGAATCATATATATTAATAGCGAAACGTGGTTGGCTGGATGATCCCTTCTGCAAGTGAGCCACTGTACTGAGTCCTATAAATAGTGTATCATTAGAAAAATCTAACCCTTGAATTTCTGAGACAGCCAAAATTTTTTGTCGTTATTCATATTTTAAAAATTGAAGAATAAAAATTCAATTAAAATTATAGTTTCTCTAAAAAGATAAGATCCACAGGTGGCTCAATAATTTAATAATTCCCATAGATTTTATGATTCCATGTATGAGTACATCTGTAATCTGAATGTAATAAATAAGAATAGACACAATAATCTGTTAATAAAAATTTGTTGTTAAATCTAAATTATTATTTAAGATAGGTGTGCCACCAAATTTTAAAATATTGAAATATGTTCCTCAACAGAAAAAAATTTGAGAACCACTGATCTAGAATAATAATTCTGTAAAAACCAATTATAAGGCAAAGTTTATTTTAAATACAAGGACAATAAAATTAAAAGCACTTTATATTTAAACCATTATTATTTATCTTTATATAATATAGAGGTAATAATGATCAAAATTTCATAATATGTATTATATATAGCAATAAATACAATATAATATTGTTATTAAAAATAAACTATATTCTATATAGTTTTGTTGCCAACTATTTTTTTAAATTAATCCAATGACTGCCAAGCCCTATTCACTTGACTCTGAGTGCCAAACAGATTTATGTTAAGCCTAATGGATGTTTGAATAAATTTAAATGCTTTTATTTATTTCAATTTTTATGCAATATTGTTGATTTTTATATGTGATATTAATCAATATATTTAGTTTTATCGGACATAAATTAATTTTTCTTATTTAAGTTATTTTCATCTAAGATAATAGAAATACATTCTCTCTAAAAAAAATATATCATTTATCAAAATAATTTTAATTTAATGTTTTATTAGGCTCCTATTCCACAGCAAATATTTATACATAATGAAAAATCACTTATTTTTAAGTGTATATTTATACTTAAAAATAAGTCATTTTTAAGTGTTTGTATACAAACACTTAAAAATGACATTTATAGTTTGTATACAAACTTTTTAATAGTTTGTATGCAAACTATTAAAATGTTTATTTTTAATAGATTGTATTGATTAAATAATAAATATAAAAAAAATTAAATACAGTCATACATCACCTTTCATTGTTAATTTATTCCAAAACTCATGACTTAAGTTGAAAAATGATATAAGTTGAATAAGCTCTTTAAAAAACAACCTAGACCTCCTATAAATAACACCGTAACATCACTAATAACATTTTTAAGTTTCTAAATAATTCTATAAGTTTCAATAACCAGTTCATACTCTGATTGAATAATGGTCAAGGTACTCTTATATGCAGCATAGAAAGTTGAACAAGACTGAACTTCGCATAAAGATGCAGCATCTAGCCATATAGCGAAAGTAACATCAGCATCAATACACTGATGTATTTACATCACATTTTACACTTGTAAGATCCAGCCTTTAGTAGACTTTTATTTTTTTCTTGTTAACAAAAAAAATTGACAGTGTCAAAAATGATTTAAGTCGCGATATGACTGTATATTAAAAAAATTTTTTTTATTAAATTAGAAAATGAAAAGTTTTAAAAAATGCAGTAAATTCTAAGCAATTAAAAAATATTGACAAAAGAAAAATATTCCAATTTGAATTATAGTTTGAAGTGGCAGAGTAAGCAACCTTAACCATATGGAATTATAGTTCAAAGTGACAACATATAGGCTAAACCTAATTAATATGCAAAAAATAATAATAAAAAATAAAATTGTGAAATCTTACATAATTTTTATCAAAATCTTGAAATTTTCAGTATTTATTGCATTTTTTGTTTTTTTCTAACAATATAAACATTTTTTTTTTTTTTTTCAAATTTTATTTTTTTGTAACACTCTATTATATATATGAGATTGACAAAAACGTGATTTTTTTATATGAAATTTTAGCCATTCAATGAAATAATTGATATTCTTAAATAGCAACAAGTTGTCTAAACAAAATGAGCCACAAGTGAAGAAATTCAGTTGAAATTTTTAGAAATTATTTATAAAAATCCACAAGTTATATAACTTCTGTCAACTGAAGTTATGTCATATAATTATTGAAAAAGCCATATGAATTCATTGAAATATTGTCATTTTTATTAATGTTTCATAACTTGTTCTTACTTTATTTATAAAATATTTAGTAATATTTTTTGTAAATTTTTTATTTATATCCAAAAATTCTAATATATTAATATATACAAAAATGGTCTTATCTCATATGTAAAGTTATAATAAGTTCATAAAAATAAAGCACAACTTGTGCTTTATTTTTATGAACTATGTTTAATAGAGATTTAAGCAGTTTTCGAAAAGTTTGTCTTGTTTATAATAAGTTTTCTGTTTCAATAATCGAATCGCATTTATGGTTTATTGTAGCACTCCACCCAATATCACATACCGATGTGCAAAATAGGCTTGATTGCAATTTCCTGGAAAGGGAGTGATTGCTATAAAGCAGTGCTTCTCAAACTTTTTTCATTCATAACCCCAGATATTAAATATGAAATAAAACATACAAGTATAGAAATCATTTATACACAAGTATTAAATATGGAATAAAACATATAAGTATATAAATCATTTACTTCAGATGAACACAATCAGCCAACTACACTGAAAATTCATATGTTGTCATAAGAACACAATCAGCCAACTACACTGAAAATACATATGTTGTCATACATTTAAAACGTACAAGTATATAAGTCATTTACACACTTATTAAGATGAACACAACAGCCAACTACATTGAAAATACATATGTTGTCATACGTTAAATATTGGAAGTTAAATGTTTGGACATTTGTGAAATTACATATAAACTGAAATTCAAATGTTTGAATTTAATTTTAGCGATCCCAGCATTTCGCTTTGTGACCCTATTAGGGGTTGCGACCCATAGTTTGAGAAGCACTGCTATAAAGCAATGAAACTGCCGTACTCTTCAAATGGCTCAGAGTATTTGTTTCGTTTTTCGAAAATTGAAACAAAAAATGAACAATTAGATATATTTTAGTTTATTTTAACAAAATTAACCAATATTTTTTAATTTTCAGCATTTTATATTATATTTTATGAAAAATTTGACTTTTTCTAAAAATTTCGAAAATATCATTGAACCTCATAATTGGAATAACTTTGATAGATTAAACTATAAAATAAATAGGATGGGATTAAAAAAATCAAATTTTGTCAAGCCATTCAAATATAAACAATATTTGTTTATATATAATTTAAAAAATATTTTGGCAACTGAAAAAATTTGGGAATCACCATCAAAAGGCATATTTTCAATGAATACACACAAAAACTAATTTGCAAAAGCTGGATTAATATATGCAAAGTTCATATATCATTAAAGCACAATCAGCAGTTAAAAAAAAATAACTGTTTTAATAAACTTTTCAGTAAAAACGTTTTCAATATACTACACATACTATCATCAGTTACAACGTAAAAGAGATGGGTTCCAATCTCTTTTACGTTGTAACTGATGATAGTATGTGTAGTATATGAAAACGTTTTTACTGGAAAAGTTTATTAAAACAGTTATTTCTTTTTAACTGCTGATTGTGCTTTAATGATATGTGAACTTTGCATATATTATATGTAAGCAGTTTTTAGTTATGTGAATTTCGCTGGATTAATAAAATCAGGATTGAATTTTTTTAATTCAATCTTTTAATTGTTTTTTATTGCTTTTTGTTCCACTACCTTGATGTCTATACACATCAATGGAGTGAACAGATTAAACTTGAGAAACATTTCTCTCAAACTAAAATGAATGTTTTCAATGAATAACAGTATTGAATTGATAATTATTAAGTTATTAAATTAAACTGTCTTGTAGCTATTCATTGCATTTAATAAAATAAAATAAGAATGCAATAAACAATGATACTAAATTAATTAGACTTTAATAGTACAAATTATTTAATATAGTTAAAATAGTGAAATAATGAGTAATTTCAGTATCAACAGAGAGAGACCATCTTCAAGTTGTCAAAGAAATGTCACTATAGCTGAATGGATGTCATTCCATTTATAGGAATACCCCAGAGTTACGTCACCTTTGGCTCTAGATGGGTGCCATAAACTGAAAATGTCCATAAATCGAAGCATTCCATTTTTCATTTATCAATGTATTTACATGTAATGTCAGTTATGTAATAAGCATTTATTAGTTTCTTTATCAATAACTGACATAAAGAAACAGTAAAAATTTACAGAAAGTGATATACTGTACTTATCCCCACATGCCGACTAATAATTCAAACATGGCAGCAAGAAATATCTAGACGACCCCTGGAGGTGAAAGTTGGCAATACTTTTTCTCCCAGAAAATTATGTAAATTTGCAATTAACCAATAACAGCTCAATACGACGATATTAAATGATATTAATAGTTTTTTTGAAGTTTAGTTGTTTAATTTTTACTATTTTGGCAAACCCGGCATAGTAATAAAACAGCCTGATGATCGACGAACGCTGAAAACATTTGATTGCATGACCAATGGCTGTGCATACGATTCCTCACATAACAATATTGAACTGTATTAGCAGATACGTTATTTGTATTTAATCACACCAAAACAATAAACTGTTTAATATATCAGCAAGATGGCCACAGTGGAAACGTGCTGTGCTCTCTCTCTCTCTCTCTCTCTCTCTGAAGAATCCCATGTCCGTAATTCCGAATCATGCGACGTAAATTTGGGGAATGGTGGAAATTCAGAATGTACGTAAGTCCGAAGCGCCGTAACTCGGGGTATTCCTGTATTTGTCAACTTGAAGATGATCATTTTGTGTTGAGACTGAAAGTATTCATTATTTGTGTAATTATATGTAAATAATTTGTACTATTAAAATCTAGTTCATTTTAAAGTGATCAGACGTCCCAGATTTGAGTTGTTTGTCCTGCAATAAAAACTGTCTTGGATTGAGCATGTAACCTTTTTAACATTTTTGCAATGGCACAAAGTTGCTATTAGTTTTCTCTACTTCACATTAAATGATGCTATTGTAATTAATTGGAAAAAAATGTTTTTATTTTTATGTGACAAGTATTGAAGATGATAAAAATACTGTTATGGGGGGTTTTTACAGAAATAACCAATTTAAAATTCAAATTAAAAGAAAGAATGAATATGCAATATATACCATTCACTGTACGTAATAAGTTAAGAAATTTAGAAGAGAATAGTTGGTCCAAAATAGATTCTTTCAAATCTAATGTCAACAATTTTTATGAAAAATGTATCCAATATTTAGAACTTCACTTATCATAATTTGAACACATTGATTGTTTTAAGTGGACCAATCTTAAAAGCATTATTAATTGTCAAAATATACAAAAAAAGTTTTGAATAAATTTCGAAATTTGATGATAATATGGAGCTATTTGATGCTGGTAAGGAAGAAAAGGAACTTTTTGATGTCATATGTAAAAATATATTGATGATACAAAAAATAAATGCTTGGAATGAATAAATAATGCAACTGATGTGAGATGGATAGAAATACAGTAGTTAATCACTTTGATATAAACAACATACCATTCAGGAATATTAAGAAAATAATTGGATTTGCATTATGCTTGCCAGGCACCAGTATGCAATAGAAAGTTTTTTTTTAAGTGGTGACCATCCATGGTGGTGAATAAGTTTTAGACCTCAGAAAAAAAACAGCTGAGCGTGGAAACGTTGAAAGCAATATTACAAGTTAGGTACAATTTTCCAATTCCTGTGAAGAATTTTATAAGAATATTTTATATAATGAAGATTTATTATAAATTTCACTACGTGGAAAAATACATATAAAAAATGTAATTATTTATTTAATATTATTCATTATATTGATAGTTATATCTATACAATCATTTTTGATATTTTTTGTATTGAGAGACTTATTTTCTATGTAGTTAATTTTTTGTTATAAAAAGAAAAATGTTTTTTAATTTTATTATTAATCTATCAGTAGTATGTTTTTTTGTAATTGTTATATTAATAAATGCATAAAAAGATAAATCCAAGATATTTTAATGACATACAACTAAATAAACTAAGAAAATAGTGTCCTCACAACTGTGTTAGGCATCCAAACATTCAAAAATAATAGAGATTACTTGCTTAATACAAAAGTAGATTAAAGACAGCTCACTAGCAAGTATAGATTTTTATTTAGCATAACGTTTTCGGACTGTATTAGTCCCTCTAATACAGTCTTGCTTTTGTAAAGTTTAGCAGCACTGATGAGGGACTAATACAGTCCGAAAACATTATGCTAAATAAAAATCTATACTTTCTAGTGAGCTGTCTTTAATCTACTTTTGTGTTAGGCATTTTTTTTATTTATATTTTCATGTCCTGCATTCCATCATGAAACATCTGGTCACTTTAATTAATTTAGTATCATTTATTTTATCTTTATTTTTTATTCTTTTAAATTATCATATTGTACTTTATATTAGAGAAACATTATCTGATTTTTTATTTTAACCAGTCATTAATACTTTATCAGTGACTGATTAAAGTAAATTCATCCAATGGATCAATTTACTTTTAATCAGTCAATTTAATCATTGAATGCTCGATCCAATGATTTTAGATTATTCATTTGATAGTTTTAAAATAAGGTGAGAATCCATCCAACATATCATTGCCCTTATTTGCTAATGTTCTGCTTTTGAAAGATTTATTGTCCAAAAGACAAGTAGGAAAAGTGCATTGTTGTTATTTTTTGAGAAAGTTTTCAGGTTGTTCTAATAATTTGTAATTTAGATTTACGCTATGAAATTTGATAATTCTGCATTTTACCTAACTAAGAATAATTAGTCATAACTTTATTAAGATCTCTTTGATATTCTAATTTATTAATTTAGACTATCAATTCTAAAATATCAAATTCTAAAATTATAGTAGAAGAAACAATGATGCATCAATTGTCATATTATAATGGATAGTTTCTTCAGATACATGATTGGAAAAACCTAACCTAATGTAGACTCCATTTCTCGTTTATCCAACTTTTTAGTTTATCTGCTCCATTCATTTCTTGTATAAGTTAGATAATTAAATTTATATATGAAGGTTAATATATCAAAAAAATTTTTATAATATAAATTTAATAAATATTTACAGAAAATATTTAATTTAAAGATATTAATATTTATTCATTATTTAGGTATGCAAATTTTTTACGTCAAACAAAGGCTGCTATTATTATTCAGAAGTATATACGAGGTTTTGTATGCCGAATGAAATATCAACGTTTACAAAAAACTGTTATTGGTATTCAGTCTCATGTTCGTGGTATGTGGGCTCGACAGAAATTTCATCAGCTTCGTTGTAATACAGCAGCTGTTATTATACAGGTTATTGTATTATTCATCAGTATATACAACATGAAATTTCAGTATTATATTTTCAATTACTATTATTTTTATCATCATTATTACTAACCAAATATATTGATTATTTTATAGCAAGCTATAAAATAATTTATTCATTATTAAATTCTGATTAAATTTAATAATGCATTCATCAGATTTAGATCAAATATCCTTATACTAATTAGAAGTATGTATTCTTTAGGATTAATTCAGTTATAATTGCAATATTTACAAATTGATTTTATTCTAAGGAATTCATTTTTTCAATTGGTACAATAAAATTTTCTCTGTTTCTAATAAGCATATTATAATATTTAATTATAAATCATATATAATTTTTTTAGTTAATTATTATTAGTTTGTATGATCAAGATGATATCTGTTTTTATATATATATAGGCACTCCTCTAGTTACAAATATTCATATGAACATGAAATTTCAAAAAGAGAGAGAAGCATTCTGCTATCATAATGTTTAAAATTTGCTTCAAAAATTTTAAACATTATGATAGCAGAATGCTTCTCTCTCAGAACACCTCACAGAACAAACTGTGGGACCTGCAGACAGACAAAATGACAGGTCAGCTGGATGGCCACATGGTAAAGCTGTGGCTTTACCATCCTGGATGATTCCAGTTCAAATCCGAATCCCACACTTTCAATTTTTCAGGAGAGGTCTGGGCCCAGCCCATTAGGGGATGGGGAAGGATGGTAGAAGGATGGGGTTCAATGGGCTGGGCCCATTGAACCCCATCCTTCAACCATCTGGTTGACCCCATCATGAGTGTTGGTCAGCCTGTGATGGGCTCTATAAGTGGCCATTGCCTGATAAAAATATCCCATGAGGATATGATGGCTTAACTAACCTAACAGAATGACAGGATTAGGCCTTGTGCATTCATGGATTTATGGGTAAGGATGGGAGAATAGTAGTTTTTCCTGATTAAAATGAACTCGGAGACAACTTAAAACAAATCAAAGATATATTAAAGAAGGTAAGAGAGAGATTTTACAATTTTTTTTGTCTTAGAATGGCACCCATACTAGGTCGAGGTCAATAGGGGCTTGGGGATCCCTACGACGACAATGTTATTAATCACTTCCAAAAAATCCTGAAGAAAAGAGAAAAGCAATCAACATTGGATAGAAATGTGTCACAAATGGAAAATAAACATGATAGATGAAAATGCAAGACTGTATATGTATATATTATTGTTATTACATATAAATAAATGTAATAAGAAATTATATAATTATTTATTTATTTATATATTGTTTGAGTTTCCAAAATGAATTAATCAAATTCCTATATAAATTATATGAATGATTGATTCACAGCACAATTTAAAGTGAAAAACTTAATTTATTGAATAATTATAGTACTTTCAGCTTTAATAAGCCATTATCTGTAATTTTAGAAAAGACCACTATGTTTGGAATCAGATGTACCAAACATAGCGGCCTTTTCTAAAATTACTAAGGATGGCTTATTAAAGCTGAAAGTACTATAATTATTCAATAAATTAAGTTTTTCACTTTAAATTGTGCTGTGAATCAATCATTCATATAATTGAAACTACAAGTGAAATGGTATTAAGTAGTAATCCTATATTAATCTATGATAAATCGATGATCGGTTAACAAACAATTTGGATAGTGAACATTGTCTTTGAATGGATTATGTTTGTTAACCAATCACCTACTATATATTACAAAACCCCAGTATATAAAGTTATTTTAAAAGTACTTTTAAAAGGCTCTTAAAAGTACTGAAATAACAGCAATATCTGAGTTATGAATAAAACTTACATACAAATTATTTTGTAACCTCAGGAGAGTCTGTATATTGTTTTTATATAATAATAATATAATTCATATAATTGAAACTACAAGTGAAATGGTATTAAGTAGTAATCCTATATTAATCTATGGTAAATTGATGATCGGTTAACAAACAATTTGGATAGTGAACATTGTCTTTGAATAGACTTTTTGGTTTCGTTTTGTGTTGCATTTTAAATATTACAATAGATTATTGTATGTGTTCTACTTTAAAATAAAAGGATATAAATCAAAATAATGAAAAGAAAAAAGCTTTTTTCTGTGGATTTATTAATTTTTATGTTTCGCTTTTAGAAATGATTGTATAGAATAAAATGGTCGAATTTGTTTCGGAATAAATAATATATATATATATATATATATTAATCATAAAATTAGAAATCTTAAAATTACCTTTTTTTCTTTGAAGAAATTGATTTGAAAACAGTAACATCTTAAGGCTTGTTTATAGTCCAACGTGGCAGAGACACTCATCAGCAACGTCAAGGTTAAAAACAGTTCATAGGTTTATACTCAGACATTATCCATAACGCACAATGTAACTGCCACGAACTTGACAGCCTAGAACTCATTCTAGGTTTCAATATTATGGTCATACCAGGATGCTTTGCAATCTGATACAAAATGGGAGAGTGTTCAAATCAAGAATGTCCTTGGTTCAAATAGAACCTAAATTTCTTATTGAATCATTAAAAGATTACTCTTGTTTATAAATGCTAAGTATAAACAAGCAAATTAGAATGCAGCATGACAGATATTCTCAGTGCTAACAAAATGTTAGCTTCGTTGGACTATAAACAAGCCTTTAGTGTAAACAGTTTTTTAATTAAACATATTTGTCTTATCAATGTTTGCAAAAATAAATTTGTTAATTTATATTGTATTTATGAGCATAATCTTATTGCTCATATACAGTAGAAGCCACTTATTGTAATCATGGATATTATCAAGCGTTTATTGTTATCAAAAATCTATATTCCCGAATCATTCATATTAAAATGCATTCTGAAAACTCCACTTATAGTAATCAGAAATTCTGTTATTGTCATCAGAATCGATACACTGCTATAAAATGCCACATTTAAAATTTAAAAAATATTTCAGATAATATCAATAACTTTTGAAAAAACAAGAAATTAAATACAAAATATTAATAAAATTTTTTGATTAAAGTTATTTGAATAAATCAACAAATAAATAAATCTGTAGAGAAGCGACGTCGGGTAAAACGATGACGTCATCATCGTCGTCATACACCACGTGATTTCCGGTTAATTTTTACCATTGGCTCTGGCACACCTGTAGTATACTAACCTTGGTTTGATACAGCAGCAGACCGGCATGCGGATGGAAGTTTTATATTGGTCTAATAATTAAATATAAAATTTACTTTTGATAAATAATTATTACTTCTATGAAACAAATTATACTTTGTTTATCATGGAACAAATTTTTCTCGTATTATTTCTATTCCAGCTGACATTATTCACCTCTTTCAACACCAGATCGAGTAAAATTGAAAAAATCGAAGTCACTAGCCCATGAAAAGCCGCGAATTTCCAACTCGTTTGCAGCATAACGATGTTTGATACAGCAGCAGACCGGTAATTTTCTAGATTGAAACCTAACGATATTCAGAAATCACAGATTCAGAAATTTATAAATTTTCATATGGCACTTATTTTTTGTCGTAGAAATCTGAAATTTTAATATTTATACATTTTCAACATTCCTTTTTTGCAGTATAATTATTTTTTAAATTTTTTAAAGAAGTATTCGTTGCATATATTACAAATTACAAATTTTGAACAATTTCGGCCTGGCCTGAAGGACTCCAGATATTTTCAGGAATTACGAGTATTTGGACCCGGTCTGAAATTTTAATATTTATACATTTTCAACATTCCTTTTTTGCAGTATAATTATTTTTTTAAATTTTTTAAAGAAGTAATCGTTACATATATTACAAATTACAAATTTTGAACAATTTCGGCCTGACCTGAAGGACTCCAGATATTTTCAGGAATTACGAGTATTTGGACCCCGAAATTAAAACTGGATCCTCCAGGATGGAAGCACAGTACGCTTCCATTGCGGCCATCTGGCCGACCAGGAAGATTATAATAGAGGTATTCATTAATATACGTCCCCAGATATCGGTGTAATTTACGTAAATTATCTTATATAAAATCGAAGATGGCAGAGTGATGCTATTTGACTGATCTCATTGGATTTTGTTTGTCAACAGATAACCCCACTTTCCATTCAAAAAGAGTATTAAATGGCGGGACGAAACAAGCTCTTCCGCAGATTGCTCACTCCTGAGGAAGGTTAGCCGGATTGTGGAAGACGGGGTTCGACGAACTGGCCCAAGACCCCATGATATATATTTTCAAGAAGTGGGACTCGAGATTTGAACCCGAGCCCTCGAAGATGGAAATAATAAAGAGAAGTATTTCCACGCAGCCAATCCGGCTGCCCACAGTAGGTACTTAGAGACTGGGTATTCTAATGCTCGCCCCTCTGGTTGGGTAAAGTGAAGGATAATGTCTAACGAGCCGGGCCCAGACCCCTCCTGTTAAAATGAGATTGGACTTGGGAATTGAATTCGGATGCTCTAGGATGGAAGCACAGCAAACTTCATCACATCCATCCAGTCGACCTCCTGATGGGATCAATTGTCAGGTGAAATGGAATTCAACAATTCAGGTCTAAATTCCTGCTGAAAATATTCTGGAGATGTAGGACCCAGGAAGGGAGCACAGATTAATCAGATTGGAGTATAGCGTCGGCCGAAGTGGCAATGTGGAAACACATCGGCTTTCCAGACTGGAAGACTCGGATTCAATTCTCAGGTCCCATCCCTTGGAAATACTGTATTTATCACAGGGTTGATTCTCATCTCCACAGTCCGGCTGACTTCTCCAGGAATGGACAGTCTGTGGAAAGATTTGCTTCGCCCGCCATTTATAACTCTACTTGAGTGGAAAGTGGTAACACCTATTACAAAAAAGAAAAATAAATGGGAAGTGGCAATGTGGAAACACATCGGCTTTCCAGACTGGAAGACTCGGATTCAATTCTCAGGTCCCATCAGTGGCAATGTGGAAACACATCGGCTTTCCAGACTGGAAGACTCGGATTCAATTCTCAGTTCCCATCCCTTGGAAATACTGTATTTATCACAGGGTTGATTCTCATCTTCACAGTCCGGCTGACTTCTCCAGGAATGGACAGTTTGTGGAAAGATTTGCTTCGCCCGCCATTTATAACTCTACTCGAGTGGAAAGTGGTAACACCTATTACAAAAAAGAAAAATAAATGAAAGGATAGTCCATTACGGTAATCCGGTCCTCTTTAATAAGTATGTTTTTTTATCAAGTAGATGATACTACTTTCCATACTGTTGAATGCACTTGAACTAAATGGTTGGCTTAAAACAGGCTCCTCTTATAGATCCTACTATCTAACCACACGTGTCGTAAAAGACTAAAGAGATCACCTCGCGTTGGCATTTGTTGATGTTCATCAATGGGGGCTTATTTACGGGGTTTCTAAACGGAATCGTAATTTACGTGTACAGTCTTACTGCAAGCTTTAATTATAGACGTCTGCAATTAAAAAAAATATCTCTATAATTAAAGCTTGCAGTAAGACTGTACACGTAAATTAGATAGTTCAACAGATTCGGCCAACTAGTAGTAATTCTTTCTTTTTTTAAGAGATCACCTCGCGTTGGCATTTGTTGATGTTCATCAATGGGGGCTTATTTACGGGGTTCCTAAACGGAATCAGGACTACTTAGGAGGTGCAGACGTCTATAATTAAAGCTTACAGTAAGACTGTACACGTAAATTAGATAGTTCAACAGATTTGGCCAACTAGTAGTACTTCTTTCTTTTTTTCGCGTTCGGAGGCACGTCTTCAGGATGTGCCTGCAGCAAGAAAGTTTTATAATAGTCTGTATTCAATTCCATGGCTGCAGAGATGGTAAAGGAGTAAAAATCAAAACAAGTTCTTCCACAGGCTGATCACCCATAAAAACAGGACAACCGGATTTAGAGAACTGGAACCTACAGGCCATTCTCATTTCCGTGAATAAATTTTCAAAAAATGGAAGTAGAAGCGAACTGTCATGGTATCTACTGATTAGAAAGACATCAAGTGAACAAAATGATTCCATGCAACTAGAGAACTGGAACCTACAGGCCATTCTCATTTCCGTGAATAAATTTTCAAAAAATGGATGTAGAAGCGAACTGTCATGGTACCTAACTGATTAGAAAGACATAAAGTGAACAAAATGATTCCATGCAGCGGATTGCCAAACTGTTTCCATGTGGAAATGAGAATGGCCCGTAGATTCCCGTTCTCTAGAAGCCGGACTGTATTCCATGATTTATATATACAGTATATATATATATATAATATTATTTATGAAATACGATTTATCGAGTGAAAATTAAAAAAAAAAACATATATATATATATAAATGCGCAAACAACCTTTTTAAATCAATCAAAAATAGTCATATTTCGAGCACGAGGGGGAGTTTTATTGTCATGAACATGGTCATGAATGATTGTACTGTTTTATTTCGAAGTGTTTGTTTTGTACATAAATGACTATAACAGTAAGTTGAAAGAAAATAGGTCGAATATAAGGTATACCGAATATAACTTCCGTAAAAAGAAGAAATTTAGTATTAGCAGTGTACTTTCCATATTAGCATAGAAGAAACAATAATAATTTCGCCATAGACATGAAATACGGTCAATTGGTTATTGGTCCTGCTGGAAGTGGAAAGGTAAAACGAATTGATATACAGTATTGTTAACATTAAATTATATAAATAATAATAATTATTATTATTAATGAAAAGGCATGCGATATACATCTTCGTTTCGTATAAGCTAAGCAAGCCAGTATTTGAATAATATATAATTTATTTGAAACATTTGTGGAGTTAAATTCCTGTCAACGTCATATTTTAAATAAAGATCTACAATAAAAATTTTAAATGCAATAATAAGGTTGATGGAATCAGTTTTGTTGTAAGTTTAATATGGCATTTGCATTCGGTGCAAATGTTCCAGAAAGTTAAAATAACGATTTTTTCTTACCGTTTCGAGGACAAGAACATAAACTTTATAGATATCTAATTAAGCCCAATATTGTTACACATTGAAAATACTACACACATACAATTAATGAGAGATGAAATTATTTCTTGTATTTTAATTTAGAATAAAAATAGTTTCAAATTAATTACCAAAATAAATTCTTACGTTAATAATATAAATATAAAATACGAAAATTTGATATTTGATATCTGATTCAACATTTTCGAACTTCATCTCACATGAATTATCATTATAGTCCATCTGATCATTTGTTTTTTATAGAATACTTTTTTCCTCACTTATTCCTGTATGCTTGCATAATGTTTTGTATTTGTTCATTCCTTCATCTATGGATAATCCCAATCAGTGGCAACTTGTGCATAGGTACTGCAAAACTGCAGCACCCCCAAATTTTTTTGATATATAAATATATTTATTAATTTATTTATATTTGCTTGTAATATTTATCATCAATAATCCTATACAATTCTCTTATTTTGTATAAAAATAATAATAAATCTATTTTATAATACTTAGGAGAGCAAATGACACTAGTGACACTTTGTTTAGCACAGTGCCATTTTCCTACTTGTGCAAGCATATGCACATCATATGAACATGAATGGATGTATTTCTTGTATTTTAATTTAGAATAAAAATAGTTTCAAATTAATTACCAAAATAAATTCATACGTTAATAATATAAATATAAAATACGAAAATTTGATATCTGATTCAACATTTTCGAACTTCATCTCACTTTTGATTGACCTCAGTACATTGCACTGCAGACAGGTTGCAGAGTTAAGGGAGTTGGGGAACTGAAGTTTTTTGGGTAGAGTTGGAGTCGGATTTTTAAACTGTCTGAAGTCAGGAGTCAAAGTCAGACTTTACAAATTTTAGAGAGTTGGAGTCTGATTTTTTTAAATCAAGAGTTGGATCATTTGCCATCTGACTCTTCAACCCTGAATACAAGATAGATGCAGTATGTACAGACTCATAGTAGATAATCTCGAATCCTACCCATAAAAAAAATAACGCACAAAAACCGACCGCATAAAAACAGGTTTGACTGTATTAGCATAAAGCAGCACTGTTCGTCGGAACTGCAGCACACCCAATTTTTCTTGATATATAAATATATTTATTAATTTATTTATTTTATTAATTTATTTATATTTGCTTGTAATATTTATCATCAATATCCTATACAATTCTCTTATTTTGTATAAAAATAATAATAAATCTATTTTGTAATACTTAGGAGAGCAAATGACACTAGTGACACTGTGTTTAGCACAGTGCCATTTTCCTACTTGGGCAAGCATATGCACATCATATGAACATGAATGGATGTGAGATGTTAGCATAAAGCAGCACTTTCATCATGCAGTTCCATTATTGTTTAAATGCAAGTTGCATCAGTAGTAATGAGTTTGTAGTGCTTATTGTGCTCTTTCTTTTTAAACATTTGGACATTACAATTAAAGACAACATTTTGAATTATACTAAACTGTATAATTTTATCAATAATAAACAATATTTCACAAGATTTGAGATTACCTGCTGTGAGTTTTCACAGCACTGCACTTATATTTGTCATTCAGGTACAATTATGTAGCAACCTATTGAGCAACTAGCGGTGTGATGATTGACCTCAGTACATTGCACTGCAGACAGGTTGCAGAGTTAAGGGAGTTGGGGAATTGAAGTTTTTTGGGTAGAGTTGGAGTCGGATTTTTAAACTGTCTGGAGTCAGGAGTCAAAGTCAGACCTTACAAATTTTAGGGAGTTGGAGTCTGATTTTTTTAAATCAGAGTTGGATCATTTGCCATCTGACTCTGCAACCCTAGATACAAGATAGATGCAGTATGTACAGACTCATAGTAGATAATCTTGAATCCTACCCAATATTTTTCCATGAAACAAAACAAGAAGAATATATTTTATTTTTAAGCAATTTTAAATTATACCAAACAGTATAATTTTATTGTCAATAAAATTATTCAATATCAATATTTTTTCATTTTTAATTTTTGCTGTAATTTTGATATTTTACCATATACATTGTATTTACAGTGTGTATGCATATTTCAAAAGTTGCAGCACCCCACAATTTCAAGTCGTGTTGCCACTAATCTCAATGTAAGGGAACAGAAAATATTTGTTTATGTAATATATTTATAAATTTTACATAATTTACAGTTAGAATATTGCCATTTATGTTAAATATTCGTCTAGTAATTATTATAATTCAGAACACAAAACTAGAAACTTGGATAGAATTGGTTCTACAATATAATCTTGTTTTTTTTATCTGATCCTGAAAATCTAAAACAAATTGTTATGCTAGATTAATTATTTATGAACTTGCTAATGTTCACCAAACTTCACTCATGACATTTCTATACTTCAGTCTTCCAATGAAATTATTAAAATTGTAAACTGAAATACTTAACATGAAATTTAATATTCTTTTGTCTTAGAGATAGCTAGAATTATATATTCTAAGGGTAAACACACTAAGAATACAGATATCTGCTTTACAATTGCTAACAACAATTGATTCTATAAGTTAGTGCATGTAAATAAGTAGAAAAGATGAAGTTTAAATATAATAAACATGCCAGTCCTTTGCAGTTTTCTTACAAGGAATACATTGAGTTCTCTCATATCCTGAAATAAAATTCTAGTCTAAAATGATTAAATACTAGATGGCATCAATATAATTCAAATTTAAAATTAATTATTTATTTAATAGATGATGACACTGTAGCCAAATACTAGATGGCATCAATATAATTCAAATTTAAAATTAATTATTTATTTAATAGATGACACTGTAGCCTTGATTTGAAGACTAACTGTTAAAATTAGTTTAATTCAGAATTATTATGCTAGGGATTAATTTGGGTTGGAATATTTGGTTTATTGATACCAGATATTGTTATTTTCAACTTAGGCAGAATATTAAGTAGTGGGATGAAACAAGCCCTTCTATAGATTGTCCAGCCTTGCAAAGAAATCAGCTGGATGTGGAGGACAGGAATCAATAGATCAGGCCCAGATCCCATGATAAATATGTCCAAGGAATGGACCCAAGGATTGAATCAGAGTGGAAAAGTGATTCATGCAGCCAATCAAAGACTAGTAAATAGCAATATCATTAGAGATCTTATATAACTTTAAGGATCCCATGATAAATATGTCCAAGGAATGGACCCAAGGATTGAATCAGAGTGGAAAAGTGTTTCATGCAGCCAATCAAAGACTAGTAAACAGCAATATCATTAGAGATCTTATATAACTTTAAATCAGAACACAAAACTAGAAACTTGGATAGAATTGGTTCTACAATATAATCTTGTTTTTTTATCTGATCCTGAAAATCTAAAACAAATTGTTATGCTACACTAAAATATTGGTTAAATCTATTAAAATAAACAATATTATTTGTTAATTATTCATTTATTGCTTTGTTTTTACCGAAATTTAGTCAATAAACGAGAAAATATGAAGATAAACACTTTTCCACCATTTTAAATAATGCAAGATTCGACTTAAATGAAAGATATGATTTGTGTACATTTTTTAATTAATAATTATTAGAACAATGTAAGTTTTGATTTAATAAAATTCATACAGATAAATATGACTGCTTTTCAAAATTTCGCAGCATCTTTAGGTGGTTTTACCGCACGTCTTGCCCTTATGAATGGCACGGCCTTACTGTTGCCAGATCTGGCAATTTTTAATTTTTTTTTTTTCTTTTGATGACGAAATATATAGTTTAAAATTGCTGATATAGAGATTTAGCGATTTTATAATTCCCTTTATTGAAAAAAAATTAAAAATTATTTTTGATATAAGAATTTTCTTACTATTGCTCTAGTTCTTCATGATTTTCCATAAGCTGGAATTGTCAACATTAATTGTAAATCATTTCACTTCACTTTTTCACTTAATTGATTAAGTGAAAAAGTGAAGTTCAATAAGTGTTCGTGCAGTTATAGAGCTTTGTATTATTATTATTAGCGTTATCTTTTAATGTAATTATCATTTTTTTTTATTTTTTATATCTCTGCATCTATCATTTTCTCATATCCATAGTTTTCCCGGATCGGTTCCCGATGAAAACGATGAATCAGGATTACACTGTTTATAACAAACAGATATATTATATAAATAAAAAAAATCGAAAATTATACTTTTTTGACATGCACTGCTTAATGTCCCTACACGACGCTCTTCCGATCTCATGCACTGCTTAATGTTATCAATTTGTTATTGTTATCAAAATAGATCGGTCCCAAAGTGATTCTAATAAGTGGCTTCTACTGTATATCCCTTCATGATGTAGAAAAATAAATTATGACAGAAAAATTCATATAATTTTTCCATCTCAATTTTTTTAAAGAATAGAATCTTTAGAAAATGTCAATGATTTAGAAAGTTACCATTTCAAATCTCCTTAAAGCATTATTCAACTAACAAGTTAAAATTAGTAAAAAAATAATCAGAGCATGTAAAGGAAATTTTAATACCTTGGAATGTAAATTTAGTCTGTAGATAACAATTGTTGAAAGCACAAAGCCAGTCTCCCTGATCAATGGAAAATAATCATTAAGTATTTGTTAATTTAAAAAAAATTATCAAAAATGTTAAGTTTGCATCAAACATATTGATCCTTGATAATTCAATCTATTAGTCCATTATATTTTTTTTGTTAATAAAGGCTGATGTAAAACTACATATAAAGTTAAAAATTAGCATTGTGTATTATTTAAAGGAAAAAAAAAAATTAAATAAAGCATTATTTATGCATTATTTTGATATATAATAAACTATGAAAATTTTATACACATATTATCTTAAAATATAAATATAATTGTCTTGTAAATATATTTTTGTAGCAACTTTTTTAAAACAGTAATATATAATTTTTATAAATGTCATTCAAATTTAAAATTACATTTTATAATATGTAGAAGATTTAAATGGTTTAACAGAAAATGCATTATAATATACAAAATTCAACCTATAGACCAGTATAATAGGCCTTATGAGATGATTCATAATGTCTTTATTGTAGCCTACCAATGATATTGTGCATCATATACAGTAGAATCTCTATATCTCGAATCTCATGGAAACAAAAAAAAATTCGACATAAAGAGTTCGATATATCAAGGTTCAATTTTAAATAAAGATTTTTATGTCAATAATACACATCATAGTTTTTAATACTGTATAATCCATCTTTTTTCCATGAAAATTAGCATTTAAATAACTCCTGCATCTTTAAATCAAAGGTTGAAAATATCACTGAATAAACATCGATCATATTGACAAAAACCTATCACAGATTAGAAGTGAAACTTAGAAAACGAAACTACCGTACATGTTCAGTATTCCAAGAATGCACAAAAAAGTTCCTGTTCCGGTTATCGGCAGCACATTTATGTTCTTTTGTTGAACTTTTTTGCAAATAAATTCAAGCTTTGATCTTTTTATATTAGTCTTTTAGGAGACTTTTTAAATTGATAAATAGAATTTACTGAGCTACAAAAATTATTCTGTGACACACTTGTTCCAAAATAGAGATTGTGAAATGACTTGACAATAACTTTGTTTACTACACTGTAGTCACTTACTGTTTGTTTATATTAAGAAATTATTAAAACTGTGATAACATAATCATAGGATAATAAATTTGTGGCAAACTTATTATCCCATAATTTCAAGATATCAAACCAATTATCCAGCATTAAAAATCAAGCTAACATAAGAACAGGAGAAAGAAAATCATCTTAACAAGTATTGGCACAGTCAAATGCTCTTATTTTCCTTTAATTGATATCATTTGTACTTACTACATATTAAAATATGCAGTATATATTTTCAAAGTATATAAATTAACATAATAAAATCAAGAATTTATCTTTTCATCTTTCAAAATATATATTTTTTTATATAATTATTTCAAATTATTATTATTGATATTTGATATCGGATTTTTTATCAGTTATCAATATTTTGAAAGCTTATACTTTGTTTACTGAAAAACAAATGTCAACTTTATATGAATAATTTAAATTTTCCTTTCTGAAAAATTCTTTTTGCTATTTTTCTTAAGAATCATTTCAAATAAAAAACATCAAAACTTAAAGTTATAAATTCTAAAAAGGTTTTGAACTAAAATTATTTTGAATAATCCAATATAAACAAATCCAATAGTAATCATAAATGAGAGATCATTGCTCTTTACAAATGATCCATGAGTACTATCTTTTATCTATTCCAATATGAGATAATTTTTGCATTTGTTAATAGATTTTCATTATATATTGTTAAATAGTTCTCTAGCTTTGAGAATTATGAATGCTCTAATATAAAAAGCATTGAAGTATTGACTTATTGCAAGTGTTATAAAAAATATATATATTTCAATTTTGCATTATTATAGAATAATCAATTAATCTCTCCTTTCTGTAAAGTTAAATTCTATTTTCTATATAATAGTTTCTGATTTTCTCAATATAATAGTATTTATTTCCTTGAAAAATATTATTTTGAAATTTTATTATATATAAATTTATTTTGTTGACTTTAATTAAATTTGTGTTTATTAATTTTAGTATTTATATAATATTGAATGCAATTTTAATATTTAGAAATATGTTCGAGCCTGGCTTTGTCAAAAACATTATCAAAATACAAGAAGAAACATTATTATTGCTCAGTCTTGTGTACGACGTTGGTATGCAAAGAGAGATTTGAAACGATTAAAAGTAAGTTGTTATTTAAAAATTTGAAACTATAATATAATGATTAATTTGTAAATTGACTCTCTCTATATTATAATAGTTTATATCAGCGTTTCTCAAACTTTTTTCATTCACGACCCTATTTTTCATTGAGATTTTTCGCGACCCTATTGAGATTCTTTGTGATACCTGGGGTCACGAAAAATCTCGTAATGAAAAAATGCATATCTAATATGTTAAATTTTCATCTTATAAACAGCTATTAAGAAAATGAAATATTTAGACATTTTCTAGGAAATTATATATTGATGTAATAAATTTTTCTTTTTCAAAACCAATGTCCTAAATTTCATCTTACATGTAATCAGTCAGTATTAAAGAAGGTGCAAATTTTCTCAATCAGTCTGGTAAGTTATCTGCATATGTTTGTTATATACTTTTGTACAATTAATCTATTATACAATTAATGTGTGCATGTGTATGTATCTGAGTAATATATAATTTGGGGTCGCGACCCATAGTTTGAGAAACGCTGGTTTATATGATTTAGAAAAACTACAGTTAATAATAGAAGAGTATCTACTAATGTCTGTCTGTTTTATTTGCTGCTAATAAATTTTATTTCATTATTTTTATTTGAATAATAGATTTATATTGTTAGTCTTGTTTTGTTATCTTCTGTGGATCAAGAATATATATTTTAATAATTGTCACAAATTAATAAGTAATAAAAATCTTCTAAAAGAAAATAACTAGATTTTCTTATTTAAAGTATTATTATTATCTATATAAATATGATTATAACATATAAAATAATGGACTTTTTTTTATAGATTGAAGCAAAATCAGTAGAACATATGAAAAAATTAAATAAAGGTTTGGAGAATAAAATTATTTCATTACAACAAAAAATTGAGGAAATTGTATGTATTTATAATTAAACATTGCTAAACTAATATTATTTTATGAATCATATTGATATTTATAATTAAAATGAATTTTTATAGGTTAGAGAAAATAAAGCTTTGAAATCACGAGAACAAGGTGTTAAAAATTTAGCTAGTGTTGTTGAAAAAGCCAAAATAATGGAAAATGCTTTAAAAAAATCAAATAATAAAATAATTGAATTAGAAGAGCAAATTACATTATTGCAGAATGAACTACTACAAAATGTTGAAGAAAAGAAAGACTTGATTTCAGAAAAAGAATTATTAAAAAAAGAAAAAGATGAGGTATTAAAAATCTATTAAATTTATTTTTAAAGAAGAAAACTTTCATAATTTGTCATATCCAATACATATAAAAATCTTTAGCTTTACACAAAACATTAGTTAATATTACAAAATTATATTATAATGTAAAATATAAATTTAAATAATATAAACTTCATTTTAACACTTTTGAGCTATGCATTAAATAGTAAAAAATTTTGATGAGACTATTTTGTAGCAATTTATTCAATTTATATTTAAAGTTTTAACATATAAATTGTAATATTTCTAAATCTTTTGAATATATCTATTTGGTTTTGGTATTCTATCCTATTATTTATTCAGTCTATATCATCAGTTTGATTAATCAAAGTCAAAAATTTGACACTCAGTGATTTTTATTATGTTATATCTTTAATAAAATTTTTCATAGTATTCAAAAAATTATATATTATTTTAAATAGCACATCAGCAGAAAAATTTTAAAAAAGAGTTGTATTTAGAGAACTGATAGAAAACCGAATGAGAAAATATTATCAGAATAAAAACGTTAGTTTTAACAGACAATAAGATCGAAGAAAAAACAATTGTAAACCAAACTAAACTTGCGAAAATGAGAAACCGATAGACCTCGTTCGAAATCAGGTTTGAAGGGATATAAGAAGGACATTAGTGAAGCTAATTGTACTACTGCACTTACAGGGAGAACCACTAGCCATCATGTGAATATTCTTTGGGATAAAGTGCAAAATCGTGAATCAATGGAATCAGATAAAGGAAGAATTGCTGAAGTAACTGTATATGATATGAAAAAGAAAAGTTTTAATGTAATAAACCAAATAGACCCTACACTCATTAATAATGCATGGAAAAGGTGCCAAAAAAAGTTATAAAAAAATATGCAAATATTTTAGTGCAGTTTTAACATTCAATATTTTATATGAATCATCTATATATTTTTAAATTTCTACCTTTTACGATGTGGATGCATTGGATTAACAAAAAATTTAATTAACATGATAAAATCATCTATTACTAATATTTTTCTGATTTATAATCTATGTTTAGGACTAATTATTGGAATTACAAATATTTTTGAAATTTGGACCAAACTTACGGAATTCATCGACATTCTACCCAATTGAATTTTATATATGTAAAACTGATATATATGTTGTATTTTAATTCCATACAATAGTTTTATACAGCTGAAGAGGGTTGTAATCGACCAAAAATGTTACTGTATTGTACCTATATAATGGAATAAACTTTTTTAAGTAGAAAATTCCTATTGATGTGCTATTTAAAATACACAGACGGAAAAAAAAATCCCAACACCAAGAAAAAATTATTGTAGAGTAATGAAATTTGGACAATGCATTTGTGTAGTTAACATGTTTAATTGATTAAAT